>NIUQ01002755.1:0-20618 GCA_002796945.1 Plectus sambesii
CGAGGCATAATCAATAATTATGCAAATTTTGGAGACAATGACGTGGGGTGCATGCATCGCGGCGCGCTTCCGTTTAGTTTCAATTCATTGTCGTCTGCTCCTCTCTCGCGCGCTCTCTGTCTTTTCTCGCTCTCGCTCTCTTTTGTCTTGCTCTCTTATCTTCTCGCTACCTTGCTTGCCTCTATCAATTTATCTCCTTTATCTTCTCTCTCTCCGAAGAAAGGCGACGTTTCAACGAATTGAAAGTGATCTTCGCTGCATCTTCAACGCTGCCAACTGGCTCTGAGAGGAAGACGCTCAGAGTTTCGAAGGGCGAAGACGGGTCTTTAAACCTGCCACCATTAGTTTCAAAAGTGCTACCATTGTCTCAAAAGCGGAATTCGAGGCTCTGAGCAAATCGAAAGATCAAAAGTGTCATCAAATGCGCGATTAAGAGCATCGCATTATCGAATTAATGCGCTCAGACTTGACAGAGAAAGCAGTTTTGAACGAATTGTCGCACTATCGGTTAAAAATCTGGAGGACCAAGGAAATTGAGAGGGACTCGCTTTGCAGTTTGCACGAGAGACAAAATTGGTGCGATCTGATGAAAGGCATGGGTGGCACTAAGTTGCACGGAATTATGATTTGTTTGATTGACGCAGAATTTGAGAAAGCGCTTTTTGGTTAAGCTTGAGAAACGCTCAAAATGTGAAGCTGAATAGTGTCACAGAGAAATGAGCGAACACGTACTCTAAGTAAACCTGCTCAACTGCAGCTCGATTGAAAGAGGAATGGATGAAACGTTCATTCCTATTGCTATTGTGGGATCACGTGAAAGTTCACTGCCTAAAGCATCAGAGACCATGTTTTCTTGGCTCTATCGATTAGCGTCGAGAGCGCTGACATTTTTCAAAAGCACATTTCGCATAGTATATTATTGTTTAGCTCTTATCAGACTACCGTTTGATATTAATTGCACATTATGGGAGGGTGGTTAAATAGATTAGTTGTTAGCTTTCGAAACTCAGCTGCTGAGTTCGAATCCAATATATCTTCCGTGTTTTTGCTCTTTCGAAACTTTGTATTTCGATTACACGCAAGTACAGTGGAAACCAAACATGTCCTCATGTTTTGCAAGCCCCATGTGCAACTTTTGAATTGAATCATGTCTGGATTAGTGCAAAAAGTTTTTTGCCGGGTCGATGTGCACTTTCAAAGCGTTTTCTACTGTATTGATTACGTATGTTATCTTAATTTTTTTAAAGTCGCAGATATTCTACGAAAGATGAACCATGTTGGAATTGTCAGCTTCGTGCTTAATTGAGCGAAAAAGCGGGCGCACTCATTCATCATGATGAATCATGATGAATCATGATGAAGGTTTCTACTCGTAGGCAGTAATCAATAGCAAATCGCCGCCAATCGAAGGCAAATCGGGGCCAATCGATAACAAATCGCCGCCAATCGAAACCTTTTTTACATAATGATCTTGTTATACAGCGAATGGCAAGTAAAAAGAATTCAAATTTTACAAAATATACGCATTTGAAAACTGGATTCCAGATGTAACCCCATAAGCGCAAGTTGCCTCGAGAAATTGAGTACAAAATGGTAAAATTTTCTTTAATAGCGCAGTTCTTATCCAATTTTCGAAAAACCAAAACAATTATTTTCCAATAATCTGTCCTGATCGTCATTCCTTTGGTAACTTATATGGTTGCTTAATTATTTTGTTGTTTCTTTCGAAAAGAATGATATTCAGTATCCACAAAAATTATCCACTGATATTTAGCCAACTTCCATCGCCCTCTTCATCTACCTCTGCTCCGTCTACTTTATCTTTAATCTACAATCGCTTGGACTCAAAATTTTACAAGCGACTTCCATTAAAGTTCTCTAACATCAAAAGGTAGGACAGTATTAATACGCGTCCTATGTCAGAATGTCATCTCAAAGTACTTAATATGAGAACTTTTTCACATTTTTGCGCAAATAGTATATCGAAAGAACCGCTCTTCATACGAAACAATCGTTCTCTTCTGCCTCACAGTGCCCATTTTTCCTGAATGTCAGCCTTCACAGAAACGGATTCTTCAAGAATATCTTTCAACTTGCAGTGTATTTTCGTATCTCGCTTATCTAACGGTCCTCTCACGCACACTAACTACACTGAATATCTCATAACTACAGGGTGGGGCAAAAGTTCCCGCGGATTTTTTAATGGAGCGGGTAAGAGAGATCTGTCAGTGAATCATAACAAATTATATAGCGTTTGAAAGCTCGTTAAAACTCTTTCAGATGCACCGCATTATTTGTTTACTAGTGTAGAAGAAAAAGTAGGAGAATCCGTCGATTACCAGACTATATTATATGTTTTCTCATATTTTTCGCTCTTTTGTCGCTCGGAGTTTCTAGGAAAAATTATTTATATAATTAAACTGAGGATTTCAAATCACCCAAGGTTTTAAAGATTTAATAGTATGGTAATTGCTTTTTCCAATGAGCTATACTTCATTATTTGTAAATACGTTAGTCTCAAGAAGCCGGTAAAAATATGACACACGGGTAGCGGCCAAAAAAGAAATTATTGGATAAACGATTACAGAATTTGATTCCTGCATTCAGCTCCTGCCAGAATTCAGAGATTAGTCACAAAAAGTAGCTCTTTCAAATGAGCTATCACTTTCTGCTTAAAACTATTATTTGTTAACAGACGGTCAGAATACCGTAATACGGTGGACTAAAAGACGTGCCAAATCCTGCAAAACGCCCAAAACGTGAATTTCAGTGATCAGCTTCTGTAGAATTGTGTTCAGTAACTAGAGTGATTCAAGTAATGATTTATAGCCCACTTGAAAGAGGTTCTCTTTAGTTATCAAACTTTAGTAGCCCAAGAAAATCTGTTTGATTATAACATTTTAACATCCAATTTTTCATCAATAAAGTGTGCCAAAACTGTACGCAAATGAAGAAGAGGTAGTCTGATAATCGACGGGTTCTCCTATTCTTACTTCTGCACTAATAAAATATACAGAATGGTGCATCAGAAAGAGTCTTTGACGGGCTTTCAAACAATATCTATATATATAATTACTCTTGTATAATCTGTTATGATTAAATGACAGATCTCTCACATAAGCTTCATTTAAAAAACCGCGGGAACTTTTGCCTCACTTTAGATGATGGGTAATTTAAATTTGACCAATGAACTGGAAAAATGCATTAAAAATTAATGCATATTAATAAAAAATCAATATTAAACGTTGAAATGAAGTTCTAAGGTGGTTCAAATAAAAACAATAAGCTTGCAATACCGCAGTCTATTGCGCAGTCTAGTGCAAAATTATTGCTTTCATTTGAACCACCCATCTAAAAAATTTTTACTTATCTACGCTGCGATAAGTGCAAAATGAAGTTATCCCAGAAAGAAAGATCCAGGCGGTGATTTTACTTCTCCGTTAGTTAAAATGTTTTTGGTAAAATTTATTCTGACAGCTAAAAGTGTTTTGGAATTAGAGCCCTAGCCCTCATCTGTCGAAGGTTGTCTTAAAAAAGGCAGATTCGCGCAGGGCAGGTACTGGTATCATGTGCAGTTTGAAGTTGATGCATTCTGTTTGATAACGCGCCATGAAAATACGGTAAACTAAACAACGATGTCGTAGTAAATGAAAAAGCTAGATAAAACACAATGAATAATTTTAAAAACGGTATGCGCTTTTGGCGTAAAAAATTTGATCACTTTGATGGGCTTGACTGACCTGCTGAGCTATGCCACCGTGGTGACATACCGGAGTTTATCAAGATTACGCCCCGGGGCGTAATTTCGCGAAATGCCTGGAAACGTACTGACACATAGTATTGTTGAAATACTACCGTCAGCTACTATTTTACTATAGCAAGATAGCATTGGGCAGCGAAAGTTGACCATATTCACACTAATTCGCAATTAAATGCAGCATTACTCGCATATTTACTGATATAGCAATGAGAAAATTCCGAGAGAAAATTGCGCAGACAGTACTATTTTGTGCTGTCGAACGAACATTTTTAACTCCGAAATTACGCCCCGGGGCGAAATATCGAGAAGGCTTTCAAATTTACGCCCCTCGGAGCGTAAATTGGGGGGGGGGCGTAATTTCGAGAAAACCCGGTATAGTGGATTCTTGACGCTTTCGTGTGCCCCTTTTTCTTTATTCAGTGTTGTTAGATATATCATGCGTACATTTGGCATTTTTAATCTGGCATACATGATCTTTGCGGCCGGTAAAACAGATGCGACCTTAACATAAGAGAGTTATCGTCGTTGCCAACATAACTGCCCTTGTGGTTGCAATCGATTTTTTGAATAATATTTCACGTGTCTCATTTCCAAAGCAGCATCAGTGATAACTACTCTCTGAATCGAGTTCATTGTTCTTACACCAAAAGAATAATTCATTGTTTTAATGAAATAATTCATTGAATAACCATTCCAATGTTTTGCACTTCAACGTACATTATTGATTTTTCAATGAATCTTTTCATTGTTTTTTCAATGAACTACTTCATTAAAACAATGAATTATTCTTTTGGTGTGAAAACAATGAACTGTTCATTGAAAAACAATGAACTCGATTTAGAGAGTAAACTATATATTATTGTTTACTTAATTAACTTAATCTGTTATTTCTGTTATATTATTTTAGTCATAACTGCTACATCATGATATCATGAGTATATTTTATTACTTTCTTTTATTGAATACTGCGAAGAGCATCCAAATTTATCATCTAAATCTTTTAGTGCTCAGCAATCGCTCAAAAAAAAGTATTTAAAAGCATTTCGAAATGTGTACCCCTTCTCATTGCCATTTACATTTGACATTGAAAATACATGGGTTTCTTTGGCGCTAAAAGAAGAGAAGAAATATTCGCAAGCAACGGAAGATCATGGGAAACTACTTGAGAGAGCATTTAAGAAAGAGAAGATGCTGATTATTGAAGGAGATCCGGCAACTGGAAAAACATCCTTAATGCGACGATTAGCTTATGAGTGGGCAAAAGGAAAGGAAGAAATGTCACGTTATGATCTTGTTATTTATGCAGAATTTCGAGAAGTGCATGAACAAACGTTCAAAAACATCGAAGACTTAGTAATAGGATGTACAGAAACATATCTGAAGAAGAAGAATAAAAGACTGGCTTTAGCAATCAGAAATGAGTATTTTTGTAAAAAATGTCATATTTTATTACTATTAGATGGTTATGATGAATCATCTTTAGATAAACAGTGTTCAGAACTGAGCACATATTTGTCATTAAAGCCAAGTTACAACACATTATTGTTTCATATAGTAATAACAACAAGAAAGGGGTATCTATCGAATCTTCAAGGATTCAATGGAAGATTTACCTTTGCTGAGGTGCTCGGATTTACTACAACAGAACAAAAAGGAAAATACATATTCAACCATTTTCCCTCAACGGAAATCAATAACAGTGAGAGTACTGCAGCAATACACCGCCTACTCGACAGTAATGAAAATTTGAACAAACTTGCAGAGACACCACTGTTTCTGACATTCATTTGTTTACTGCATGAAAAAATTAACGATGGAACACTAATTGAATTATACTGTAATATAATATGGTGGCTTATTGATCGACATCAGAGTGATTTTCCTGATCGTGATATTGCTGCCCTTTTTGAATTTCACAATGACTCTGCCAACAAATTAAAAACAATTCAAGATTACTACCTTCAGTTTCCCCAACTCCATTGTCTGGGCAAAATGGCATTGACCAAGTTAAATGAGAATGTATTTGGAGAGTCTGATTACGAAAAGTTTAACTTGAAATCAATAATTGAACAGGTTGGATTGATGAGTAAACAAGAAATACGTAATGAATCACTTCAACTTAAGACCTCATTTTTCTTCCCACATAGGACAATACAAGAATTTTTAGCTGCGTTTTACTGTTTGTGTTCAGAGGAACAATCAGGTGAATGGTTGAACCTTGATTCAAAACTGGATACAGAGCGAATGAATGAATATGAGAAGTTTCTCTTGCGCATTATTTTATCGAAAAAAATACCGTGGAATGAAGCAAAACGCAAGCTTTACTTTGAAAGAATAGTTGATATTAAACTGAATTTAACTTTTGATTCATTCAATGCAACAGCTGGAATGAACTACGAACTATTGGATTCGTTCTTTTCGCAATGCAAAAATGTTCAGTTTATTTACGTAGTTGGCTCACAGAATAAAGCGAATCCGATAAATGAAATGGGTAATGACGGTGCCGTCATGTACAATGAGTCATTGTTGACATCAAGAAAGGCTATGGAGGCTTCATTCCTACTTCAGGACTTAGCAAATCTTATGTTATTGAATTTTGAGTATTGCGCTTTTGAAACCAATTTTCAACTAGCCATCACGAACTGCCCATCCTTGAAAAACCTGAAATTCACTCAGTGCAATATTTTAAGCATTTTTTTTGATATTTCAACTCTTTCAGCAACTGATAGTTTGGAATTTTATCATTGCACTTTTGAAGCCGATTCTCAGTTATATTTTAAAAAATGTCCATCCCTGAAAAATCTGCTATTCAGGAAATGTGAAATGAAAAGTAGCACGAATCTTGAAATTACAACATTGCCAGCAACTGAAAATGTGGAATTTGATGGATGTGCATTTGAAGCTAACGCTCAGCTGTCATTCACAGATTGTCCAACCTTGAAAAGTCTGAAATTTGATGAATGTGAACTAAAGAGTAGCACGAAACTTGTGATTGCAACACTGCCAGCTGTTGATACGGTGCAATTCTACAAATGCAACATTGATATTGCAGCATGGCAGTTGATTACAGAAAAAATAAGGAACAGTTCTGTCAGATGTTTCAAACTTTCTCTTTGTGGAGATTTCGATAGTGAATTTATCAGTCATTTGGAAATCTGCGATAATGTAAAAACATTAGAAACAGAAATTTGGAATAACAATATTTCTGACAATGAATGTATCTCGTTTAGTAGCTTAACCAATCTTCGCATATTGAAATATGAGCATTGCACTTTTGAAGCACAATCAAAGCTGCTCTTTACAAACTACCCCTTCATTAAAAAATTCCGTTTCCGTACCTGTAAATTTGAAAGCAGGACTACTCTCGGATTCTCACAATTGCCAGCAAACGAAACACTGAAATTCTGGAAATGCACTTTCGACGCCCATTTCCAGCTGTGCATAGAACATTGCCCATCCTTGAGAAATCTGTCTCTTAATGATTGTGAAATGGAGAGCAGCACATTTGAGATTACATTATCCTCAACAAAAAACTATTTAAAATCTGAAAATGGTCCCTTGGAAGCTTATTTAAAGCTATCATTTGCAGATTGTCCATCCTTAAAAATTCTGGTATTCAGCAATTGTCAAATTAGCAGCACATTTCTCGATATTGCAACATTACCAGCAATTGACAACTTAGATTTTTTCGGATGCACGTTTGAAGCCGGTTCTACGCTATCGTTCATTAATTGTCCTTCTTTAGAAAGTTTGAAATTCAGCGAATGTAAAATTAAAGGCTACACAAAGCTCGGTATTGCAACACTGTCGGCTATTGACAATTTGGAATTTTGTGGATGCACATTTGAAGTTGACTCTCAGCTGACATTCACAACTAGTCCATCCCTGAAATACCTGACATTCAATGCCTGCAAAATAAGCAACACTAACCTCGATCTTGTAACACTGCCGGCGACTCAGATATTGACACTTGAAAAATGTACTTTTGAAAATAATTCTCAGCTCTCATTCACGAATCATCCGTCTCTTATAAATCTTAAACTTAGTGAATGTAAAATTAGCAGCACAAATCTCGATATTGCAACATTACCAGGAATTGACAATTTCGAATTTTCCGGATGCATATTTGAAGCCGATTCTAAACTGTCAATCACAAATTGTCTATCTTTGAAGACTCTGCGATTCAACAAATGTGAAATTTGCTGTACAATTTTTAATATTGCAACCTTGCCAGAAGTTGAGACATTGACATTTGACGGATGCACATTTAACGTTAACTCTCAGTCATCATTCAGTAATTGCCCGTCTCTGAAAACTTTCCACTTCATTGATTGCAAAATGGAAAGCAGCGCAATTCTTGGAATTGCAATCTTGCTACCAACTGAGACTTTAACTTTTGAAGGATGCACATTTGAAGCCAAATCTAAGCTATTATTCACAAACTGTCCATCCCTGAGAAGGCTGCTTTTAAGCAAATGCAAAATTAATAGCGCAATTCTAGATATATCAATTATGCCAGCAATTAGCGATTTGGAATTTTCTAATTGCACACTTGAATCACACTCTCAGTTGTATTTCACAAAGTGTCCTTCGCTAAAACTTTTGCGATTCAGTGCATTTAAAACAGGAAGCACAGCAACTATTAGTATTGCATCATTGTCAGCAATAGAAACGTTAATATTTGAAAGATGCACAGTTCAAGACAATTCTCAACTCTTCTTCACCGATTGTCAATCGTTAAATAATTTTCAGTTTACTGAATGTAAAATGGAAAGCGGCACACACCTTAGCATTGAAAATCTACCATCAATTGAGAAACTGATATTGGATGGATGTCAATTTGATGCCAAATCTCAGTTGACAATCGCAAATTGTCCATCCCTGAAAAATCTGGATTTCAACAAATGTCTAATAAACAGCATAAACTTCGACATTGCAACATTGACAACGACTGAGACACTGAAATATGAAAGATGCATCTTTGAAACAAATTCTCAGCTGTCATTCATAAAGTGTCCATTGCTCAGGTCACTGATTTTTCGCAAATGCGAAGTATGCAGCACAACCTTGAATTTCAATAAAGTGCCAGCAATTGACAATTTGAAGTTTTTTGACTGCAGATTTGACGCTAACTCATACTTATCCGTCACAAACTGTCCTTTACTGAAAGATCTGCATTTCAACAAATGCAAAATGGAAAGCAACACAAATCTCTGTATTGAAACATTGTCAGAGATTGAGACATTGGCATTTGAAGGGTGCGCATTTAAACCAAAGTCTCAGTTGTCTATCACAAACTGCGCATCCCTTAAACTTTTACATCTCAGTGAATGTCAAATAGAAGTCAGTACAAATTTAGGTATTGAATCGTTGTCAGCTATTGAAACATTGACGTTCGAAAGATGCAAAATTGAATTCGATTCTAAGCTGTCATTTAGAAATTGTCCGTCTCTGTCTAGTTTGAAATTTACAGAATGCTTAATTAGCAGTACAAACCTAGACATTACAAAATCCCTAGCAATTAAAGGATTGGAATTTAGTGACTGTACATTTGAAACAAATTCTCAACTTTCATTATCAAGCTGTTTATCGATGAAATTTCTGCGATTTAGTGCATGTATAATGCAAAACTGCACAAATCTTGGTATCACATCACTGTCAGAAATCGAAGAAGTGACATTAGCTGGTTGCACATTTGAAGCCGAGTCTCAGTTATCTATCAGCAGCTGTCAATCCCTGAGAAAACTACAATTCAGCGAATGTAAAACGGAAAGCACGGCACATCACGACATTGAAATGTTGCCATCAATTGAAGAGCTGATATTTGATGGATGCACTCTTGAATTCAGATCTCAGTCGACTATCAAAAACTGTCCATCCTTGAAAACTTTGCTATTCAGGAAATGCGATATTAGCGGCACGATTTTTGACTTTCTGGCATTGCCAGTTCTTGAAAGTCTGGAATTTTCTGATTGCACATTTAAGTCCAAGTCTCACTTTTCCTCCACAAATTGTCCATCCCTGAAGAATTTGCATTTAAATAAGTATAAAATAGAAAGCAGCACAAATCTGGACATTGGAACATTACCAGTTATTGATAATTTGAAATTTTTTGATTGCGCATTTAAAATAGATTTTCATTTTCCCATCCCAAATTGTCCGTCTTTGAAGAATCTTCATTTAAAAAAATGTAAAATGGAGAGCACGGCGCACTCAGATATTAATAAGCTGTCAGCTATTGAAGAACTGACATTTGATGAATGTACTTTTGAAACCAAATCTCAGTCGACTATTATAACCTGTCCAGTCCTGAAAACTTTGCAAATCATTAGATGTGATATCAGCACCACAATTGTTGATATTGTGACATTGCAAGTAATTGAAAATTTAGTATTTTTTGATTGCACATTCAAAGTCGAGTATATGTTTCCTATCAATGATTGTCCATCCTTGAAAATCTTGCATTTCAATAAGTGTAAAATGGAAAGCAGTTCCCATCTAGATATTGAAAAGCTGTCGGCAATTGAAGAACTGACATTTGATGGTTGTTCATTGGAAACTGAGTGTCAATTGTCTATCAACAATTGTCTATCCCTGAATAATCTGCAGTTCAACAAATGTGAAATTAGCTGCACTGTCCTTGATATCGTAATATTGCCAGATATTGAGACAGTGGTATTTGACGGTTGCACATATTACACCAGTTCTCAAATGTCATTCACCGATTGCCGATCTCTGAACAATTTGAAGTTCATTGAATGTAGAATTGAAAGCAGCGCTACACTTGAAATAGCAATATTGCCACCAACTGAGACATTAATATTTGAAGGATGCACTTTCGAAGCCAAATCTCAACTCTCATTCCGAAATTGTCCATCCCTTAAAACTTTGCTATACAGCAAATGTGAAATTAGCAGCATAACAATGAATATAGCAGCAATGTTAGCAATTGACAATTTGGAATTTTATAGGTGCAAAATTGGTTTGGTTACCTGGCAGTCAATTATAGATCAAATAAGGAACAGTTCTGTCAAATGCTTGAAACTTTCAGCGGATGTGTTTGTGGAAGGAACCTATACCGAATTTCTCCATCAGTTGCAAACGTGTGAGCGCATTGAAGAAATTTATATTAGAGATACTTATGATTCAAGTGTTAGGGATAGTATTTTAAATCGTTTTGAAAATGAAGTGACAATATGTATAGTACAGATAGCGCAAAGATTACCAGGACTCGTAAGCATTGTTATCGTTGGTGCACGTGGTACAAGACTGAAAGAAAGAATCAAAGAACTGATCAAGAAAAATAGCCAAGAAAGGAATTCCAGCCTTTCGATCAAGTTCGCGAAAAAGAGCTAAAGTTAAGCTGGAAAGTATAAATAAGACCGATGTAAGCCAATAGTATTTATTATTGAGCGCTATTTCTCAGCTATCGTATTGGAACACCTTCCTATAAGTGACATTGATATTGTTAACTATGAAAAAATTGCCATAAATATGCTGAAAACTGACTGAACAGAATTTCCCCTTTCCCTAAATGAGCTTCCATACATCTTGCTTCCCCACCCCGCCTTTTAATATTATGAGATGAATATGCAAATTATTTGCATTACGGCCCATTTATTATTAGATGGCAAATACAGGATGGCGCACGAGGGTGCCCCAATTTTTTTTATAAAATGCGCAATTTCTAATGAAAATTTACGAAACATGGGCATATTTTAGACATACATTAGACATTTTCAATGACGAAATTTCATTAAACTCCAATCAGCCAGTCATGAGTTATACCTCTCTATGTGGCCGCCTTCATTTTTTAGTACGCGCTCCAGCCTATCGCGGTATTCCAGCAGAGTTTTCTGTCGCATTTCGTCGGTCACCAGGCCAAACGCATTCCAAATTCGGTTTTTCAGTTTCGGAATGTTGTTCAGCATTTTGCTAGTGATGAGCGCAACCGGCATCACAATAAATTTCCTGAACGTTCGATGGGACACTGCTCGCCGACAGTGCTCTGACCGCTACGGTCTCCCGACTTTTCGCCATGCGACTTCTAACTTTGGGAGTTCATCAAGCCCAAAGTCTGCACGACGAAGCCAAAGCACATTGTCGAACTGAAGGATCGTATTTGGAATGCATTTGGTCTGCTAACCGACGAAATGCGACAGAAAACTCTGCTGGAACACCGCGATAGGCTGGAGCGCGTACTAAAAAATGAAGGCGGCCACATAGAGCAGTATAACTCATGATTGGCTGATTGGAATTTAATGAAACTTTGCCAGTAAAAATGTACAATATGTCTACAATATGCCCAAGTTTTGTAAAATTTAATTAGAAATTACGCATTTTATAAAAAAAAGAAATCGGCGCACCTACGTGAGGCACCCTGTATACAGAATTTCGAATGTTAAATAGAAAGCGCGCGCACGATGCTTGAAGTACCGTCTAGAGGGGACGCACGTTATTTTGTGATACCGTGTACATCGTCGAATTCAGTTGAGCGCTTAGCGAGATCAGTCTTTTGCACCCGGTACCAAAATTATTCCGTGAAGAAAAGTGAACAGGACCGAAGCCAACCCCTACTGCGCTCGGATGACTGTAAATTGTCCATACAGCAAAGAAAATGCGAACTTTATGCAGATTAAAACAAAGTAACACAATACAGACAAAGAACATGAGTATTGTCACGCCAGCTTAGCCATCGGTCATTCAATTCGAACGGCGCTGTCCTCCACTTGGCGGCTCATCGGCAAGTAAACTTGGAACGAAAAGTTGCCACGAGCAAAAGATCCCTGCAAACAGACATTCTTCAACGGTGAACATGATGTTAACATATAAGGGGACTATTGTTATGTTGTAAAACGCGCTGAATGGGTATCTGAGCGTATCAACAACGCAAGCGTAATGCTTCGCTTTGGCACGCTGCCCAACCTATGCCTAGCATGACGGAAATCCAAAAAGACCACACTGCGTTACGTAACTCATGCAGGAAAAGCGTTTAAACAACGAACCGGATTGGTGACGATCGATTCGGAGTGAGTGACGGTGAAGGGTTCGTACTTGTCGCAGACGACGATCAGATCGGGCAAGGGATACAACCGAAGGCAGTGGTCGTAGTCCCAATAGATCGGCGCCATGTGAATCGGCAGCGGGGTCAAGTGGCCCTGCGACTGAATCGTTTTCGCGAACTGAAATTTGCCCTGATGAGATTCAGAAATCCTGCCAATTACAATATACGGACATGTTCAGGAATTTCCTTCTGCGCTGACGGCATTCGAATGCAATTGCGACACATTTTTTCGACAATGTCTTCGCGAAGGATGACGATTTCTTGCGTGCCGTACTGGATGCGACAGGGGTTTGAGGCAAACATGCAATTCGGAATCTTTTCTGTCATCGCCGAGATCAATGACTGCGGTAGCGGAGGTCTGAAAAGAATTGTTCATTCTTGGGCATCGAACATTAGAAATTCTGCAGATGTGGCGCAAGCTGTCATCAATGCAGAGCAGTGCATAGTTTTCCTTGCGCACACGCGAGCCATAAGCAGATCATGAATTTACGAGAACTCATCGCCATTGTGATGAGAATTTATGAATATAATAACTGCGCATATTTGCTATTCAGCCCATACCAAGAATATAAAATGCTTCTTTTACGGTTGGATAATAAATTCACAGGTTTTGAAGCCTGTTCGACGCTCTTTATCAACACTGTTGAAAGAACAGTTATATATGCACAGCTGAAAGCGAATGTAACGAAGACAGTACCGAGGCAAGATATTGGTAAGCGCGGGGTCTTGCAGACCAGGCATGAAAACGAAACGAGATCGGTTGACGAGATCAGGGTGTTCGAGGAATAACTGCGTCAGTCGACGAAATCCTTCTGCAATCGACATGTTCAGCAAATAGAATGAGATCTGACAATAGTTAATAAACCTTTCAAAAGTCGGTCGTGTTCATCGCCGTGAGGCTTCGAGCAGAAATTGCCGGCGAGAACGAAGCAGATCGGCGGATTCGCAGCGAACCCAGTGAACAAATGATGCAATGCACTCAGAACCTAAAACTCTTTCCTTATTTCTAATGCCATATTTAGCGCATCAAAATAATTCTCTAACCGCTTCGCTGTCGAGCCAAACATCGGAGAGGAAGACGAGAGTGGCGTCAGGGTTTTCCGCTTCTAACTTGCGGAGCTTCTTGCTGGCGCTGAAGGCGACGGGCGAGGGACCACCGAAGTAGTTGGCGTCACCGAGATGCGCTCTCGAGTCCGCAGCCGACTCGACTGGCGGCAGGCCGATGCCGGCGGCGGTGAGCACGTTGTTCTCATATCGGCCTTCGACGAGTACGATGCCTCCTTCCGTGAACAAGCCGCTGTGGAATGTCTAAAGTCACTCTTGTCTATTATTGTCAAGGAAATGAAAGGAATTTGTGTACTGTTTCTGTCATGTCGAGTTCAACGACGCCTGTCATGTCCTCCAAGAAGAAGCTACCCTGAAAAGTGAGTGATTAGCAACGCTAGTTACGCATGGTAGAGAGGCTAATTTCGTAAAATAAATGTAAATATTGAAAGGCAACAACATTTCACATTCTATTTGTTTTATGAAATTAGCCCCTAGAAGAAAAATAAACACCGCTCACAGCTCGTAACTGCGTCAGCATGCCGAGAACAAGCACGTCCGAGAGTTTCGTGGCCGATCCAAGAAGTGCTTCCACCGATCTCAGCTTGAACCGCGTTTCACAGTTGGAAAACAAAGGGTTTCGAAGAGTGCGCTAAAGTAAGGACTTTTATGGAACTCTATGAATCGCGTTAGTACCTGAAGAAGCAGGGCGATTCGGTGTCGGAAGACATTCGCTTTCGACTCAGCGGTGCCGTGAAGGGACAGTGCATTGGGACATCTGAAAGTGAACGCGATCAGTCAGAAAGATTCGCACTCCATCGATTACTCGACAAATTTCTTCCGGTCGCTATCGTACTCGTACTTCGGCGCGCTAAACAAATCGATCACGTTGAAGAGCTCATCACTGAAATTAGATTATCATATAAAAGAAAGAGGAATCAATGTTTAAAAACCACCTTTCGTTGTCCGCCTGCTTGCTGCAGTCGCGCACAGCCGCTTCGAGCGTGTCCCTGTCGATTACTGCCGACTCTACTGCAAACGCTTTGACTGAACTTAAGACTATCACATGGAAAGTGAGTAAAATATACGCGGTAGCTTTTGCAACGAAGTCACGATTCTATCGAGCCATTCGCTTCGTCTTTGCTGATCGAACGGATCGAGTATCTCGCACAAGTATCGGCTTGCATCGCTGAAAAGTCGTCATCATTTAAGCGGGCTTTATATAACTAGGACAAATCGTTAAAAAATTTCTTTAACGCTATTTCACATAGGAAGGAGTATGTCAAGCATTTCGGTTGAGGAAACTGATTTCAACATTTCTCTTACTGCCTTAGTTATGTGAAACCAGCAAAAAACTAGCCAGTTATGAGATTATACTTGCACAAGGTCAGTCAAAAACGTACACTTTTAGCGAATATCCATTAAGCTTGAGAACGGAGCCGACTTGCTTCTTCAACACGTCCATGTTCGCATGTACCTTCATCAATGTCGTCGATCACACCTTTACTGACTGCACTGACACCACCGACACAAGACATGCACGACAAAATGCCAGCAGCTATCTTTTGAAGAGCGTTTTGATGTTGAATTGTGCTCATTTCAAGCCGTTCAGCGGGAATATTTATCGAGCGGAAAGCCGTACAACAAAACGAGATAAAAGAGTACAGTTTGCGACGACAACAAGAATCCGCCAGCAAGTAAACGATAATCGGAGAGAAAACTTTAACGACGCTCACATCATCGGCATTCCGGGCATGGGCGGTCGAGGCATTCCTGAAACACAGGCGAATTAATAACGCGCAACTATACAGGCAAGAAAAGCTGATCGGCTATTTTGCGCGCCTTTTTACTATCCTTCATAACAGAACCAGGCGTGTGCGAAAGAATTAATAATTTGCAAAATCCCACGAATAGTCCGCTGAAAGAATTAAGGGCGGCCGTGCAAATCATTGATTTTTTTCGCCTCGGACTTGAAATTTACGCGTACGTCTCGTTTCGGTGTGGAGGACAGTATGCATATTAGTCATGGTACATTAACTAGATGCTAAATATAATCCAATTAGGATAACTTGGACTATTTCGCGCTGACAATCCAGTAATAAAGAAACAAAGAAAGCAAACAAACCTGGCATCATTGGAGGCATGCCAGGCATTCCAAGGGGATATGGGTAGGGCATGGGCGGCATGCCGGGTCGAGGCGGTCCTTGCAATGTGGGCGGCGGCGGAATCATCGCTCCCCCGCCAGGGCGGACCATATTTGAGAGCGGATTGCTGAGTATCTTTCCTTCTTTGAATGCGCGCGCTGAAACCGACGAGTTATTAATCTGCAGTCAGGGGGCAAATTTCGTAAACTTATATAAATGTATAAATGTAATGACATTTCTACATACAACATAAGTTTTATAATACTGGCACCAGCTATTCTCATCTGAACGTACCCGTCGCGTCGACTAGCTTTTGAGCTTGCTGCTCCATCCACGTCTGGTAGTACAGACGCACGTTCTCTTTGTGTTTACGTCCTCCATTGTGGGTTTTGCGCACTGACGGCTGAAGCAAACGATCACATGTTATGGCATCAAATATTTTCAGTTTTTCAGTTAATAAGCATTCGAGTCTTTTTTGTCAAAAATCAAAATCAGTAATTCATTCATAAGAAAAAAGGTGTAATTAGAGACAACGAACTCTATAAGAGCTTTGCCTAATTTGGTAATCACGTTCACTCTTACCGATGAAAACTGTTCAGAATATGTAACTGCACACCATATTTACCGCCATTATACGCGTTCCGTTATTAATTGGAAATGGATCGAAATCGAAAATAACTTACCGAGTCGTGAGTGAGGAACGTGTCGCAGTAGTCGCAATAATACTTCGGCATGATTGCGCCTAAAATCGCGTTGATCAACGCACACTCTTAATCACCCATTCGCCAAGTAGTTCCCAATTAAAGGAATCGGATTGAACGAATAAATAAGAGAGACGTCCACTTAATATCAACATGTTTATTTCGTTGTCTCTGTCGCTAAAACGCAACATTCACACGACGACATCTGGGGAAAGCACGAAAATCGGTCGGGCACGAGGGAAGAATCGAAATCGGTAAAAAAGAATACTGCGATACAAACAATAGCTTCCACTGGAGCAACTACGCTTGAAACAGCACCTCGTAATCATCAGTTATTAAACGCGAAAAACAGACAATCCAAATGTACACAAAACTTGCAACATAAGCGAAAAAACTAATCACTGAAAATAAATTGAAAATAAAATGCACAATCGTTTCGGCTAACGTTGGCAACGACAAGTGAAACAACTGCAAAAAATGAACGCAAATAATAATAATTACTCTGTACTACGCTGTAAAATGTCCATGAGAGTACTAAAGAGAGGTTCATGCTTCGACCGGCGGCGCGACGGCGTGAAAAATCACCAAGACATACTCTTGGTAATAGTATGGCACAACACTGATACGCATCGCACCGCCAGATGAAGCAAAGATCCCCTGCCTCTATGACAACTTGACGAGTTGCTCTTGCAGCCACCTGGGCGTGCGCCAACCCATCTTTGTGATCATCTTGTGAAGTGCAATGTTATCTTGGAGGTACAATTTGGCCAGTGAGTCCGTCAGCTCGGCACCCATGGGCTCATAGCCACGCCCTTTGCTTTTGCCCAGGCATTTAGTCTTGTTTCCTTCCGCTTGCGAGCAGTAGAAGCCCTTGTGCTCATTGAACCTGAAATAGGGATGGTTATGGGAAACAGCAATAAAATAATACCACAATGAATATTTTTGAATTATCGGCTTGCGACATAGAGAAACTCAGGCTTGGTTTTTTTGTGCTCAAATGTTACAAATTTTCAACTTACAATAAATTTAAAAAAATTAATTACTGCGCTCAAAGATGAAAATCGAATGAGTCATCTTATAGATAATACCTATTATCTGGTGTCCTAAAGCGCGTACGAGGAATGGAACCCGTACACACTGTTTACACTTCATAAGGCTACCTTCCAAATGAAATAAATAAGGAAAATATTCTCTTCGTATGGGAAAGTTTGTATAGTTAATGGGAAATGGTAAAAGTGGACACAAAAGAATTTTCTTGCTTTCTCGCGAATTCTGGTTAACCTGATTAGAATAAAATGACATACTTAAGTAGCTGCTTATAATCGATAAGTGGGAGGCCGAGAAACTGCTGCACATCATTCATCACAGGAACGGGATCATCCTTCAGTTGCTCGCCGTCGACGATCAACAACTGCAAACAGCGAACATCATTACGTTATCAACTCGTTATCGTAGAACAGCAAGTAATCATACTCGATTAGGCGAATAATACTCGAGCCAGCGATCCAAGTGGTGCGCATATCGACCGGGTGCGATGCAGCGCTGCCTCAACTTCCACAGCTTGCGCTCGGAGTCGTTGTCAGTGGCGGCGAGTACTTGGGCGAATGAGTACTTCAGGGCGATCGGGTCTTTATGCGCGATCATGTGCTGCAATCGAACGATAAGCTTTAGAGTGCAAAGAGGAATATATATGTGACTAGTTGAGGAGAGAATCGACCCCACGACCTATCCATTGCGCTAGTGATTTGCATCACTGAGCTAAATTTTCTCTTTAAATCGAAAAGTATACTCATTAAAGTATAAATGATGTAAATCAAGACCATGAAAACAGTATAAATAAGCAAAAGATCGTGACTCACCTGATACCAGCTGTAGGCGCGTTTGGCAGGGTTGATGAGGATAATGATCAATTTGGCTTCATCAATGAGCGCGTTCATTTGTCTCGGTGCGTCGGGCGAGTCGAAATAGGTGGCACTCTTTTCGAACAACACCTGCTGCCCTTCAACGCCGCTGTCGAAAGGAAACTGGTTCAAGTACCAATCGAGTCCGTTCAAATACGCCTTTCCACCAAAGAATTGCGGCTCTTCGTAGGTGACATTGTTTTCCACGTTTGACTGGACGTTGGGATGCAATTTCAGGAATGCATAGAGCGCCGTCGAGCCTAAAAACACGGATATGAAATGTAAAAGAGGACATATATGGATATATTAAATAAAAGGAATTCGTGTAAATTGAAAATATTCTTACCTGTCTTCTGAGGACCGACAATGACGGCATTGGGAAGGGCCAGTTGGCTGCAGTTGAAGTCGCTCGAAAGAATCTCCAGGTGACGCGGATCGGAGCAAGGATTCTAAATTAGCTCACAATAATACCTTTAGGTTAAATGCTCAAGGATATCTTTATACTTCCAGAATCACAAGTGTTATTTCGACAAGCATTTATTGCCTTATTAGATATAATGATTTAAATACCCTTCAATGAGGTTTCTTAAAGATTTCATGCTCTTTGTCGTAAAAGTATGAAGCTATATACCGATATCTCGCTCAAGATACCAAATAATACGTGTTATTTTGAAAGCATAAATACGGCAAAAAAGACTTACACCCCAAACAGGAGTTCGCTCGTCCGGAAAGCGTTGAAAGTAGGCGATGCCCATCTTCAACGGATCCATCCATTTCAATTTTATATTCGTCCAACAGTTGACGAAACGGACGGCGTTTTCGAACGTGTAGATAGCCAGCCGATCGTTACCGTAGTTCTGCTGATGCGTCATAAACAAGGCGAACTGAAAGTGGAGCAGAATTAGATGCTTATATCTGTCAAGAGGCAAGCATTGAAATGTACCGGATTGTAGATAATCGAGAAAAAGATCTCGCCGCCCTGAATGCTCTTCGTCAGCGCTGCGTGTCCGCCAGGGTACGCGCTGAAGAGTAGCGTATGCGTATACAGCCCGCACGTCTGTCGCGGCAGCACCTAAATGCATTTGAATTAACACTGTTACAAGTCACTTAATAAAAAAGAGTATGTAACGATTTCACATCGCGTATTTCAGCAAAAGTTGTACTAAATATATGCTGCAGCGGTGCGTTTAGTGCAACTTGATGTAAAGTAAGCTATGCAAATTTCCCCAAATCAATTAGATCGATTTAGCCATGCGAACTTAAATGGAAACGCCAGTCACCCCCTACCCGCGGGAAAGTGTACCATATGTCGATATTAGCTCCGCATGGCAAGTTTGCTCAGCGGTCGCTAATTACAACCTGAAGTGATCACATTTGCAACCAATTGATCCTGCGCAGGTAATAATTTTCCGCGCATGCCATACAACTAGAATTGAATGAGGTTTCCATTTAAAATCGTAATTCGAAGCAACGCAAATCCATAACTGCGTCTTTAGTATAACTAGAGAAAATGAAGAAAAGCGCCTAACACCAGTACAAATATTTTACATCCCCGCGAAATTTTCTATACATGCTAACGCAAAAATTAGCGCAAGAAGCCAAACTTTTAACGGCAATATACGCTAGATTAAAAATATGTTGCTCTGATATTAAATTCTTATGATACGAAGCGATCATAATGAGTACCATGATTCCTTTGTAGACGAATCCTCGACGACGCGAGGCGGGCCTGAAGTGAGGATACTCCTCGGTGCAGGTGACGCGGATCTTCCAGACACGCCGCCACGCTTCGAAGAGCGGCTCGTGCACGGGGTACACGCCCGCGTGGTGCGGCGCCACCGAGTAGTTGTACATGATGGGCAGTTTATACATCTGTAATGACAGTCCACTCTTAAATACGAACTTGGACCGCGAAGATCGAGGCCACTCTGTCTCAGCTATGTTTCTGCGCTTTGTTTGTTGGCTTTACGCACTGTGCAAAAAAACATATTTCAAGCTCGTTTC
>NIUQ01002756.1:0-20563 GCA_002796945.1 Plectus sambesii
GTAGTCGATAGAAAATTATTTAAATTAATCAAAACACGCTTTAGTTCGATCCAAAACACGGTGACTGCAGATGTGATGGAAAATTCGTTAACCTAACTACTGCTCGCACTATCAACAGCGTATACTAATTGTCCTAAATGAAAAATGTTCTAAAAGGTTGCAATTAAATTATATGAGTGACAGTGTTCTTGGTGAGTGGAAAACAGTAACATGTATGTAAAGCTGAGAGAGGCACTTTCTCGACCTTTTATGGGGTTTTGATGCGAAGAGATTCCACTCAGACACGGCGCAAGTAAGGAAGTGCATTGGTTCTGTCTGTCGACTATACATTAATGGACGTAAAGAAGTGTCCAGTTGCATACATGCCGGTCTTTGTTTTCTTCGAACTGCGCAATAATTTCTATCTCCGCTTTCTCACTATTCCTTCGAATTTCTTGACCGCTTGCAATATTACTGCATTTATAATAATACGAGATAGATGATTAATCGCTCGATGTTCCACACGGCCAGCTTTCTTAAATTTTAATCTTATTATAGGCGCTCCTGGGAATCTCTTTCACATGCTCTCTAAACCGAGTGCATTGAATTGCACGGTGAAATTATCCATTGTGGAGAAAGTAATGAAAATATTCATTGTTTTAATGAAAATTGTTCATTGAAGGTCATAAATGTATGATGCAAAAGGTTTTCGCTTGGCAAAGTTCATTGTATAAATGAACAGTTCATTGAAACAATGAACATTGCTCATGGAATCAATGAAACTATTCATACTGTTTGCGTAGTTACAACATGTTGCGCGCGCCTCCGAAAAGTTTGCCTAATTTTTCCACAATGAACTGATTCATTGTGAAATTCAATGAACTCGGTTTCGAGAGTACTCTTTGGCTTTGAAGTCACTGCGCAGTTCCAACATTTAAACTAAAAGAATAACCATTGAATTCAGCTTTAAAGGTTTCCATAAGGCTAACTACGTCGCGGAGAGCACAGAGACCGTGGACTAGAGTGAAAATTAACATTAGCTCACCAGTTTTCGAATCTTTGCCCTGATGCTGCGGAATCTTTCTCAAAACAGCTAATTGCACATACTATATTTTAAATATTTTCGGATAGTAAGCAAAGAGCCGTTGTAATTATTTTCAAAGTGTTTGCTAGAGCTGTAACAAGAGCTACTGGCCGCAATTGACGAAACTAAATAGGAAGCGCAAAAGCGCAAGCATTGATGTCTTACCAACACTAAATAGCAAGTAACCTTGGTCACTGAGCGTGCTACCTGAAGATATTTTCCTTGGCGTTGGTAGAATTTTTCGGTCTCGCGATGTAAACAAGCATTTCGATTAGTCATTGATCGCTGAAGAGTGCCAACAAACATACGCAATGATTGAAGGCGCACCACGTGATAAAGCGCATCACGTGATGTTTTCTGTTTACGAGTGGTGCGTGACAAGTAGCGGTATAAAATAAGCCGAAGCTTTGTAAAGCATCGTTCCATACAGCCGAAACGATACGCTGACAGTTATTGAATTTGTTCGACTGGCCTGCTTATATCGCATACCAAAAACCGTGAAGGATAATGGCTACACCGGTAAGACTTTAATTTATTATGTTAACACTAATTAACTCTATTGATGCAAAAGACTTTCATTGTTGCTTCATTAAGGTGCCATCGCAATGTTAGATGGTTGCTGCAACTTAGAATATTTTATACACAATGCAGCTACATGAGTTTAAGCAAACTCACCGCTGTAAACCTCGTGAGTTTCTTGCGGTATAGGTAAATAATATCAAATAGCTTTAAAACACTCGTGCCTTTTGCACCTTAAAAATGGTACTTTGACTTAACAAACCATAGCTTAAGAAGTATAACAAACAAAAAACTGACAGCGCGGATTTATTTATGAACAATTAAGAGACAGCTCAGGTTAATTTTCTACAATCTAATGTTTACAAATGTATCAGCGTAGGAGCATTTTCTGCTGCTGTACTAATCCACTAGTTTGATCAAAAATATGTGTTATGAACACAATAATCATTTTATTCAAGAAAAGTTATGTTTCAACATGAGTGCGAAATGTTTCTACATCGCATGACGTCGAAGCGTTATGAGAAGAGCTTCGACGTCAACTGAACGATTCGGGACTACTAATATATCTAAAAGACATGGAAACAATAGTTCAGCTTCTTTTTAGCCAACGCCGCATGAGCTTTTTATTGTCAATTGATTCCTTTCTCCAAGGTAAAGTCTTACAATAGAGCATTACAATCAATCGGGACAATGTGTTGTGTATATATATCTTATGAAAGATGTTGAAATTTTTCAGTATGGCTCAGAGATTGCTACCGTCATGGAACAACATAACAATGCAATGCAAAGAGAAGGTGAGACACTTGCTGTTGAAGACTTTGAACGAAAATGCTATCATGTATTTGTTACAATGATTTAAAATATTATAGCATTCATTCGGTCCTTTACATTACTATTCTCAATATGTTTGCGCAATAAAGCGCTTGATAGCTTCTTTATCGTTCAATCGACAAATTAGTTGCACCATTCTTGTGTAGACCTAATGAGTATGTATCGTTCTCTGTAATTCACTTACGCACATAAAATTTGACAATGAAGCGTTGTTGAAATAAAGTTGCGAAATATATTTAGGCAGCGGAACTCGAGGTACGGTTACTCAGGACGAAGAGATAGACCACGAGAACAAGAAGCACAGCACACTTGCAGGTAATGTAAAATCCCTCTCTGTCGAATATTAAAAGCAGTGTATTCACTGTGTCGTGGGGCACGATAGATTTAGTGATCGCTGCAATGTTATTTTCCCGAATCATTCTTACCGTCTGTTTTGTAAACTTCCACTCTGCCGTCAGCCGAATCGCTTTATTATGCCGATTTTAACCTTTATGATTCCCTTGCGCATAGCGCTGGTACTACAATGATACATGAGCATCCAACTCGGTGCTGCGATATTTCTTCCGCCGCTCTATTAGGGATGAAGACATATTGAGTACTGAAAGTTATATCAATCACGTTTAACCCTCATTCAGCCTGGATTCGCAATATTTTGCCTAAATGAGCAGACCAACTGGCACTTTAGTTGTCTAATGTGCAAATGTTCTTTTCATTAATTGAGTTGCAGAAGGCTTTGAGCGCACCGAATACGGCCTGAACGCTCTCGGAGAAAGAATGGTTTCGCTGGACGAAGTCATGCTGCATCAGAACAGAGTTCTTCATAACGAAGGTACTTCATCATTGCATAAAATATTTTACTATGCAGTTCTCTACCTATAAATAATATCCCCTTGCTGTTTGCAGTATCGCTTTCAATATTACATTATACCCCATTACGCTTTAAAAGTGACTCTATCGCTTTCCATTACTTTGTAATTGTTCTTTATAATTAACGTGACAGTTTCAGACGGCTTCAAACCAGAGGACTATCGCAAGTAATGAAGATTGAAGACTACCGCGCTGATTGTTGCTTTATATTTTGAACTTACATTTTTATGATATTTGGGCGACATTTTTCAAACATATTTGTTGAGCTGTACATATTATTGAATAATTTTCGTTGTTAATGTGATAATCAACAGTGCATCTTTACTGTCCTTTTTTCTGATACTTTATGCGACTGAGAACGAATGGTTGATTGGCTACTCGCTGCGTTTTGAAATGAAAGCAGTATCATGACTAAAAGACGAGCAAAGCCAGCAGAGATAAGTTTCCATCGCCTATAGTTTTCCTCTTTTCCCATTGAGGGAATCATTAGATTATCGCAATGGGAGCAGTTCTTCTCGAGTTTTATCAAACTCAAATAATCGAATTAACATGCTCGATTTCATCTGCATCTCAGTGGAGCTTCATGCGTAAAGAATCCGACGCCACATCAATTTCCTGTGAAGAATTTCAAGTTACGGTGGAATACGGTTGCTCGAGCATGAATATAAAAATCAAAAACTATCTCTTAAAATTCGGTTATTAGCGTGCTGACACGATGTAAATTATTGAAAATGCTGCTCCAATACCTCCCTAACGTTAAACAGTGGTTAAGCTATGCTGTACGCGCGATGAGTGTATCTTTTTATAGTCGCAACATTTCATCAGTAAGGGCACAAATATAGACCAAATTATGCGAAACGTTCAAAGAAACTACATAGCTTTATTACTCATCGCGTGTATAGACATCAAGAATTGACTATGATTCTTGATGAAAAATGATAATTCGCCGCTAAAGGTGACGCGCGCGATTTGCTCTCAGATCGAAGTTTTGAAAATACTTCCTGTACAGTAATGGATCAGTGCAATTGTCTCATTTCCGTTAAAAATACAAAAGCGCACTACCTGCAACGGTAGCATAGAAATGTGCCAATTTTACTGTTCATTCAACGTATTTCGCTTTATTTCGTAATTTACACACAGAGAATATGCAAGGCACATGCGAAAACTGCAAAGAGGACAGGATTCTATTATTTTCATTGAGATTTTTCGAGAATCATGTGTTAGCGACTATCATCAAGATGTACCGTATAATCTCAAGTTGACACCGCGAGATTATTTCGTTCAGCTGTTGTGAGGTGCGGAGTTATTTGAGTTTATACGGTAGAGAAACAGCCTGTCAGCGAAATACAGCGTGTCCATCACAAATCGACGTACCCAAACTCAGTTTGAAAGTGCTCAAATCATATACCACATTATTCCACACACATCACACAGAAGAATACTGGCCAATGCATTTCATTTGAATATCGGTTAAAGAACAAAATGATTTCGCATTGCGCGCGCGTGTGTGTTTAATTACTGTACAATAAAACAACATCGTTTGCACAGAAACCAATTTCACGAAACTAATGTAAATGCATAATGCAGAAATATACTTACATTTCTACATTTACACTATTTTTATGAAATTGACCCCAGAGCAATTTTTGCGCGAGTCACCAGGACAGTTGGCGAAAGACTACTGAACCGTTCAAAAAGCAATGCATGTCCCTGCAATTGGACATAGCATCATTGAGTTAGTGGTTTGCGTCACGGCGTAACTCAGGTAATCGAAAATAGCTGTCACATAAAAAAGTTAGACCAAATTAACATATGCCAAAGAAAATGTTCGATTACTGTATAGTCAAGATTTTTGGATCAGTAACAAGATATCTCGTCAGACACCGTAGCTGGCAAAGATGAGCTCGCCGAACAAAGCAAAAAACACCGTTTTCGCCAAGAATAATAGTACTTCCTTAGTTTTTATGTGCTTAAATTGACAGAAAGAAGCACTATCGAATTTTCAAGCAGTTGGCCGTATTCAATCAAAGATTTCTTGTTACTGATCGAAAAATTGTCTATATATTAGCGCGTGGAAAACGCTAAAAACTCAGATTCACTAGGCATAAGTAACATATAGCTGCGGAAGAAAATTGGAAGAGGAAGACATTTTAAGCATCGAGCTTGATGGTGCCGGCCTCGTAGGTATCGGGAACGAAGGTCTTGAAGCCAGGGAGGATAAGCGTTTCGCCGTCATCCGTATTGCAGTTGTGGCGAATCTGGATGTATGGCTCGGGGTCGTTGGTCACGAACGGCAGCCAGTCCCTGTCGTAGCCACAACCCTCCACTGTGAACGATCCATCTTCGTTTGCGAACGTTACGCTAAAATTGAATCCAGTTCAAGTAGAGCTTGCATTCCTTTTCTACATCAATCGTTTACAATGTACAGTCAACTTTCATTTTTAACGAACTTTTAAAAACTTGAAGTACCATCTGCTCTTACAACGAATATATTCGCAGACAATTTTGAAGTTTGTTGTAAGAGAAGTTGGCTGCAAATGATAGGCAGCCACCTTTGGACGATTATTTGGAGAGTAGCCAATAAAAGATAATACAACCAGTATGGCAACACGAATTGCAGTTACTGAGTAGCCGAAAATGGTGTAATTGAGGTTGTGGCTATTCCGCTGATTCGTTTGGATGGGATATACCAGGATATCGCGCTTTTTAACCGCCAACACATAAATTCCTCATCGCTAACATGAAAATTGTCTATCCTGAGGTTTACCTTAAAGCTATCCGTGCTAAAGATATGCTTAATTTGGCGTTCTACGGCATCCTCTTTGGATCTTCACTATGACTGAAAAGTTTTGACGATAAACAGGACAGCGACGCCGAACGCAGATCGGCGTCCTTTTAGCCAAGTGAGCACGAAGCAACGCGAAACATTCGAACTGACCCCATGGAGTCGTCAGGGTCGATGGTCTGGAAGACCCAATCGCCGTCCTTGTCGAGGAGGCGCACCTCCGCGTTGAGCTGCTTGGTGGCGTTCCTCTCGCACAGCACCTTCCCGCGCGCCCATACGCACTTCTCGCCCGCCATCGCCAACGGCAACAGCGCCCCTACTAACAGCAAAATCTTCGCCTTCAGCATGCTTTATCTTCTCGTACTTGATTCACAAATTTTTCTCTGCAATTATGATGGAATTTGTTTAATATCGAATTAGGGGGGAGCGGTACAGCTTTACAGATGTAAGCGAATATTGTTGTATGAGAAGATACGCTATGGGGACCTGCCAAACTTGACCGGTACAAGCGAAACAGTATGAACGAATTATACTGTTAATTACAAAAATTTCGAAAGTCCTAACGCGAATGTGGGAAAGATATAAGGTATTTGTGAACTACATCACAAATTCAATCTATAATTAAGAAATTTGACAGCTATGAATTGTAATAGGGCAGTTAATCTATTTCATCAGTTATGTAGAGCTTCAGGGATTGAAAAAGAGTAGTAGCGAATTATGACTATTAACAATTTTTCGACCAATTATCCAAAATTAATCAATGATGATAAATATGTTCCTGGCAACTGATCGCAAGAATCATAAAACTACACGGACTGTTTGACAAAAAAATGGACATTAAAATATTTTCAGACAATAGCTAAAAGTTTCTAAAGTGGTGTGAAGAAATATTTATAACCCATAATCTCTACCTAGAACGCAATTTAAATAAACTCTTTGCACATTGCTTCAACAAATATATCTGACGTCTAAAGTCAGAGGAGTAATTCAGCTTTGCAGCCAAACACACTCACTCATAAACGCAATCCAAACAAAATCGAGCTTGCTGTCAATCTTTATTTCGATTAGACGCCAAAAAATACACAATCACGCTGACGTATACAGTGCACATTAAGAAAGTTGCAGAGAAGCAAGGCAGCGGGGTAATCAAACCGGTTGAGATTGTCATTAAAAGACTTCCAGCACACAGGCAACAAGTGTGAGATATATTGCTGTGATTCATTTGCAAATTTACACTTCAGAAGAAATTTGCTGCGGCGAAATAACACAGATCATCCATGTAGCAGGGGGCTGATCTTAGCGGGACAAAAGTTGAAACTGCGAAAGGATTTGCATGTGTTGTCCAAAATCGATCAAAGTTTGTGAAATATTAGGCTAATTTTGGATGAGTATCTAAATATAGTACAAAATCTCAACTGCCCGCCCACAAATGCTGAATTTCTGTTTGTCACTGCCAACCATGGACCCCCTGCTACATCTATTGGATGGATCACAACAGATCATTCAAGAAATCTGTAACATGTCAGTAAAGCACCAGGCTGAGAACGATACAGTTTGCGTCACGATACTTTGGCAATGCGACAAGTGCGCCTCAGAGAAAATTCCCTAACGACACCCTGCTTATCCCTGTAAACGCGATAACTTTGAATAAGGCCCTTAGAATAGTTTCACGTGACATTTTAAATCAAAATTTGTATCTCATTCATGCATTTACTCAAAAATGCAGTGAATTGTGTGACTCCAACCGCGAAAATAACCGTAATCTCTGTGAAACTGCTTTGCCAAAGTACCGTCAGGCGGACTTGACAAGTAAATTGATAGGGAAATGCCATCGATAGTCATAAAGACAGTCGTATTGCAGCAAACCCGCCATTAGGAAAATGCATTATTAGGCGAACTCGTTCATATTGTATTGCAAGAATCGCTTATAATCTCAGCGTCACAACGTGAAGTAGACCCTTCCAGCACGTCGCGCGCTCATCCAAAAATCAATAAATACTGCTATGCAGACGGCTATCAATAAATGCTACTGCGAAGTAATGGCATTCAGTGAGATATCCATTCCGAAGTCGTGAAAAAACTGAATTCTACCCTGAATACAAACAGTTTCTGCATCATCCAAAGGACGTTTTCACGTTGTGACGCAGTGATTCCAAAATGCTGACCAACGAATCACAAAAGGAAAATGAGGCCCGCCCATCAAAATTATACATTCAATTGTTTGAACCAAAGACGTTGGGCATATTAATCAACAAGTATACAAAACCGTGTTTACACTTGAAACCTATGGCAGATGGTTTTGATAGTACTGGTAGAAGGTATTCTGGTTGAATACCGCCCAGAGAGCAATCAGTCAGAATGATTATCATCAGTAAATGAAAACAAGCTGCCATACGCTTTCAATTATAAACGCGGTTAAAATTAGAGATAATTGAACAAGGTTACAAAAAAACGGCAGCGGCTACTTATTCGAATATTCGCGCATCCTACCGTGCTATAAATGTGCCATTACGTTTAATAAGTAGGCGTCCTATAGCTGAGACAATAAGTCAAATCATTAATATACACTATAAACTTGGCTTGATACTTTATAACATAATAAGAATTCAGAGAAAGAATGTGAAAGTTACGTTAAGGTAAAGGATTTCACTTTTTCATGTTTGTGAGCGTCCACTTTACGGCAATTATTATTGCCCATGAAATGGCCTAACTCGACCGGCAAACGAAGTGTAAATGAAAAAGAAAACAAACGGTGATTCTTTCATTCACTTCGATTCGGGCACAGCGTCCCAGTCGAGAACAATCGGATGCTTCATGTGGTAGTCGTAAGTTTCGGGGACGAACACGTTGAAGGTGGGCAAGATATCCACCTCTTCACCGGCCGGTGAGTTGCAGAAGTGATGAATGCGAAGGTACGGCTCGATCGTGTTTGGCAAGCCCGGAATGATGTCCGTATCGCTGCCGCAGCCTTCGACCTGAAGTGAATATTTAGTGTTTGTCTTGCGAGAATGAGTCGACATTTTTGATTAGCAACAAGAAATCGAGTCGGATACCGTAGTTGACAAATATGACCCCACCTTTCGGTACGAAAATACCGCTTTTCACAAAGGACAATAGTAGTTCCCTCAATTCTACGTGCGTAAATTGATAGAAAGAAGCGCTATCGACTATCGAAACAGTCTGCCTTATTCAATCTGAGATTTCCTGCTACTGATTGAAAAGTTCGACTATAGAATTGCTCTGACATATGCATACACAGTAATAGGGATCATAAAGTATTTCAAGGATTTACATAAACAACACAGTGCAATGCACATTAGGAGAACTTAAAAATAAACTGAGATAAGTGTGCTACGGCGTTCCCTTGCGGCTCAAAATTAGTGAATAAGAAATTTTGACTATAGCAGCATCTATAAGTTCTTTCACGATAATTCCGCGAGTGGAATATATTTAGCATTTTTGAAAAATTCTAAAAACCGTCCCAAGAGAGTAGACAGGCCGCGCAGCGCAGACACATTCTAGAACATTCTTATAATCTACGATATAGGTGAGCAGACAACGCGACACGACCTGTGACGACGATTACATGAGATCATGTCGCGTTCGCGACGCCTGTTTACAGTCAAACTTCGGCCATCAATTAACCTTCAAATCGAATCTCGATCCCATCCCGAACACTCATACGCGCTACGCATAACTTTCATGTTCGAGCGTGTATTAAATAAAAGTTGGCTGATCAAAGGCATTGTACTTATAATCCGTATAGCTCGATCTGAAGGTTAGCGAATTCGGTAGTCAACTGGAATTGCTCTTTACTTCCCCACAAACAACTGACTATGATTGCTCGCATGGTAATAGAGTGCTTGTTAGTGCTGCGATGGCAACGTATAAGCCACGATTGAGACATTTAAACAAAGACAACTAGGAAGCAATTACATTACACTGAAAAGACGATAAGTACCATTTCCACTTAATAAGGATACTTTCCAAATGAAAAAGTAAATTTTCCAAGTCAAATCGATATGGAAAATGCCCTCTGTGATTTTTTAAAATGCGATTGGGGGCTGAAGGTGAGGAAAATACTTTTTCCGTAATCGTCACATCCTGAATGCGTAGGAGAGCGGACATAATACAGCTGACCCAGAGGATATGTATTGAAAACCGCCTGGCACGCATCGCAACGCCAATCCGGATTGGTGGGTGACTCACTCGCAGGCAAAATATGTACAATCTACCCCAAGTATACTAACGCTTTATTCGGTCCCGGTGAGCACACAGCAGCCGTTCGAGAGCTTTTCTGGTTCTGAGCAAATATATGATTCACTTTTTTAGTTCTGAGTCCTGTTGGATATTTTTCATCGCATATACGCCAGCCGCTAGACAGAAGACTTTTGTTTGAACGAAAATATTCAAGTGGAAGGCTTAAACTTATGCTGACGAGTTTGTATATAAACTGCGGACGTTATAAACGACCACGTCTTCTACAGCCACGCTACGATCGAAGGCACCGATAACAACACAAAATTTTCTACAATTTTTAGCGCAAAGGAAAACGACTAATAGTCCATTCTTGCTAATTGCACTAAAGTAGCAAGAGTGTACACTTATCAAAGTTCTGTACTCTGCTCAAGCCTGCCTAACGCTCCACTAAAAATCCAGTTTTAACAAAAAAGAGTAAAATCGATATGATTGAGGAAATGGCGAAAGGTAGGAATTACCGTGAAGATGCCGTCGACGTTAGAGATGAAGGTGAAGCCCATCTTGTCGTCAGGGTCGAGATGATCAAGAAAGGCAATCTCCTGAGGACCGTCCAGGTCGTACAATTCGACAGTCGCGTTCAGCACCAACTTCTGGTCCTTTTGACAGACCAACTTTCCCGTGGCCCACACGCACTTCGAGTCCGCCCATGTCAGAGCGACGGCGCAAACGAGTAGCAATAGGCAACGAAGCATTTTTCGGGTACTCCTGTAGAATAGGGTTTCAGATTTAGCCGTTTCAATGAGGACAAGCGTGACCCTATGGTAAATCATTGCGCTAAGTGATTTTGGGGCCCTATTCTACAGAAGTGTCCTATTTCTCTCTTGCTCGCTACAAAAACTGAGGCCGCTAGTTTGACTTTAACTCTTCCTATGTTTTATACTTTCTTTAATTTGTGATTTTTGTATTCCATTTTCATAGAATAGTAAATTAATATTATCTTGATAAAAAAGGGATTCTGTATGAGAAACCTCATACTAGGCAAAGGGCTAATGTATACTGATTAGGCAAATGTCATATTTTAACTTTGTTCAATTCAAGAAACCATCAAATTCGCCTTCATGAATGCGAGAACAAAAAACGCTATCATTCGCGAAACAATTCCAATCCTCTTATAAATTCCTGCTAGAACAGGTCAGTATGAGCGTGGCCTCAATAAAATAAATTCAAAGCAAAAAACAGGTAGAAAATGTATTTGCTACCTCAAAGAAAGTCTCGCTAGGTTATCATATGAAATAATCGAATTCTACAAAGATATCGTAAAATAGAGTCGCCAACATGACCAATATGATACAAGTCCTGAACTGAACACGTTCAAGGATATTGGCAAGTATTGTAAATTTTTACCAGCTATTCCTATTCGCTTTTGGACGAATGAGCGTGAAGTGTTACTCTTTTGTCACTTTGTGAATAGCGCATGTCAACGATAACGTTCTCACGTCATTCTCGTCATCGATCCATTCCTGTTTATGCGTCGCGCAGTAACAGTCGAATACTGTAACGCGCGCGTACAGTCTCTGTCCAAAGAGAACGAGAAGAGGTAAATTGTCAATTGTCCGCTTATACGCGTGAAAGAACGTTGGCTTTTTCAAATTGGGATTTTGATCTGACCAAGCTTTCCTAACTTTGCGTTCTACGGCCGATCCAGCAATAAGTGTACATCGCAGAAGTAGCAGAAACAATTCGTCGCATAGCTACATGTCGTAGGCGCGTTTTATACCAGCGATAACCTTCTGCGTGTCTTTCTAATTTCACATTATAATATAAAATGGAACTCTTCTGCATCTATTGAAGGGAACATTCTCATTACTGAAAATTCATCTACGCCCCCGAACCCCTCGATGTTCATCTAATGCAAAATTTCACCCAAGCTATGGCATTTATGCAACTGTTTGCTTTAAGAGCATCGCAACTACTCTATTACTGAAAAGACGGACACAATCGAAAACCTCATATTTGATTACGGTAAACCTTATTTCCGATCGATCCGCTTAACGGTTACGCTAGACGTACGAGGATATTATGGGCAACGCAGTTTTTTACAAAAAGAAAAGAATAATCAAAACAAATTTTCAGTTTAATACTTGCCCGCTTGCTCATATTCGATTCCTAACTATGGCTCAATTTTACTACACGCAATCAAGCTCACCCCCCATCTCGGTTGTCAAAAGCCGCACCCCACGATAATTTCTAACGATATTTCTTAAAGCCAGCGTGCTGCTCGCCAATGGCGCAACCACCGCCACACCGACATTTAACCAATGAATACTTAATTTTAAAGCTTTATATATTCTATTCAATGCTGCTGGCTGAAAGCTAATAATCGCGTAAAGAAAACAATATTCCTGCCTATTGCTTAGGGCTACACATACGCGGTAAAAAGGAAGCCAAAGCGTAGTATCTTTGAGCATAATCTTCGCGCAAGCAAAGGAACTAAAAAAAATTATTTCATTTGATTCTATGTTTTAAAATTATTGGTACATTTAAGGAACAGATTCATTTCAACTTGCGATTTCTTGTACCGACTCGCAGACCGCATCGTCTCACTTCAATAGTGTAGAGTAAATATGTGTTTACCTTCAATGTACGTTTGTTCATTTCAATGTTAATGTTCATTTAGATTATCGTACCTGTCAATCGCAACTAATAGAGAATAATGAGGAATCGTTTCGGATGGATTTTTCTTATTTGGGCATTCTTTTTAATCTTTGTATTAGTCAGATACAAGAATTTTGATGAAAATGAAAGCACCGTATCTTCATTTCGCCGATTTATGAACATGGCCCCGATTGAGAACACGCGTGACAACAAAACGGTTGCCGTCAATAACAACTACAATTTTACTAGCTCTCGGTCGCCCTCGCTGCGTATTACTCCAGCACTTCCCAGTAAAACTACTGTATCTAAAGAGTCATTAATCTTTTACAGACTTTACCTCGACTATCGCACAAACTCACCTTCCGTTCAAATCTTGATGCTCAGAAAATGCACGAAAGATACTGCATTTCTGAAGCAGATCACGTTGCGTCTCTCAAATGAAGATAAGATCGTCCTTTCTAGTATAAGCACAGAGTCTCACTCAGATTCTGACTGCTCGAATCCAAACCGATATGCTCGGCTGTGTCACTGGTTGCTCTATCATGTATCGTCCAAGTTCCCAAAACCCGTCAACGCTGCTGAGATCGCAGGTCATAATTGATTCTACTGGATAAATGCAGTGCTTATACCCTTCATTAAAAAACTTTTGTTTAGATAATAAACAGCCAAAGCAATCAGTTTCTAATGCAAACCCTCCACATCCCCTACTTACTGATCTTTATTAATTTTTGAGAAATTGGATCAAGGGGAGGATTAACGTCTCGGCTGACGATAAATATGAAAAGTAGGATATAAGCTAATTCAATGGCGTCTCCAACCGTAATCATATACCGTTACACTCTACCCTAGAAGAATGGTATGCAATATGATTGTGTTAAAACATTTAGAAAGCTGCTGATTAGGAACCGTAAGTATAACTAATTTTGAGCTCTTAAACATTAACTTAACAGTCAAGGAATTAATTCAATTAGGCCTGCTAGCTCTCACAAAGAACAATGAACTACCAAACGTAGGACCGTTTTGATCTTTGGTTGTAGGTGTGACACTGACTAGACAGGACAGGGTCTCTCTTGACCTACCAACATCAAGAATATCTATAATTCAAAGCGTGAAGAAGTTCAAGATTCAGCTAGCCGTTTGTGTATCGGCAATATATATGGCGTCTGATTGGCCGCAGTTGGTGCAATTCGTAGAAGTTTGGCGCTCACAAGGGGCAGAAAAAATTATTATCTTCTATCAGACAGTCAGCGCAACGATGCTGCGGTTTCTGCGTGCATACGAATCAGAGAATATAGTCGAAATGGTTCCTTGGTCTCCATTACCAATTGACGAACATACTAACTTTGATCCTAACATCGACCTTTTCCGCATTGGCCAACCTGCTGGAGATAACGCCTGTATGTACCACACTGCTAATATAGCTAAATTTGTCGCGAGAGTCGACCTCGACGACTTTATTGTACCGCACTCAGGTAAAGTAGCACATACTATTGCTAAATTAATTGACAAATATGAATTTTCTTTTAAGTAGATAAGGCAAATTCAAGTGTTCTTGAGTTAGCATCCTTCAAATATTAAACGGGTCTCCAGCGGACCGATTTGTTCAACGCGTCTTAGACTTTGATTGTCCCCAAAGAGATGAGATATTGTTTCTCAATTTAAGAAGTTATGTCCTGCATTTGCTGCTATTTTTCAACATTTGCTGATAATTTTCAACATTATCTGCCCACTACCTTCTGTAAGTTTCTAAAAATTTGAACAGCAAAAATCATAACGAGAGGCAGATCTGAAGTTAGTATTTATCTTCAACAAAGGGCAGAATATATAATATAAGGCAACAGGTTCATTTTTCGACTCTCAATGAAAGTTACTTTTGGAAAGAGTACATTTCTCCTCTGCCCATTTACTCGCAATACTCGCAGTAATTGCTCAAAGAACCATGCGAGGCAAACATTTCGATCGTATAAAAACTATAAAAACAGTCTCATAACTATTGCAAACAAATGTCATATAATATCGATTGCTTTTCAGGAGTGCTTGCTGATATCCTTGAAGTTGCGCTGGATCAGTATCCAAATGCTGGTTATTTCTCTTTCAAAGTAACGCGTCCGTTTATTTCCTCAAAGCAGACTACCCGGAAACGTTTCCATAGAGTGGTTAATCCTAAGGACATTGATCTTTCATATTTAGAATCTTTCCACTTCGAGGATGAAAAAGTATATAAGGAAAGACCACGTTATAGGACTAGCAAGACAATCATTCTACCACAACGAACAAAGGATGTTGCAGTACACTCGGCATCTCTGCTACCTGGCTACAAAAAAGTTGAGAATAGCTTATTTAATTTAAATGTCCTTCGCATAAAACCAGTTCTTGTAAATTGATATTTACAAAAACTGGCACGGTGTGTGACGCAAGATCAACAATTGTTAAAAACTTTTGTCTTTTTTTCGTGATTGCTTCAAGATCCAACGTACTTGTAAGTCTAATAATTTTTGGCGTGATTATGAGTTACCTTTATCACTTTGGACATAAGTTACGTCGTTTGATTAATACTTGCTCATCGTTGTGGGCACGGATACTCCGTCAGCGACAGTAATATTGGGTGCGAAACAGAATATTTTCGATATAAAACATCAATTTATTTTACGCGCGATTTATTATTGCTGTTGGTTGAGTACGTGGACAAACACCAAGACATAATCAAGTCGTAATCGATTGTTGCAGCTCATATTCAATAAGAATTAGAAAATGCAATACTTTACGCCGAATATCATTCACATTATTAATACAGTCGACTCTCGATGTAACGCCACCCCTCGGGACCGGCCCCAGGTCGCGTTATATCAAGGGTGGCTTTATATCGAGTTGGCGTTATACTGAGAGTTCTTGGGTCAAACATCCCACAATGTGGCGCTCTATCGAGGGTCATTTTTCTTTAGTTTCTTTAACAGCCAACCAAATCGGGCACAAGGTGGCGTTTTATCGAGAGTCGACTGAATTATTTAACCGCGATTTCTCTTTAAAATTTTAGCGAACTGTAAAGTTTGTGGAATAGAGACTCAAGAACGAGAATGAGAATTTTCAGATAAATCTTTCTGGCAATATATCTTACGTACATGATCGATTCGATTTCGGAGAAGCACAGCACGATATGCGAAAAGCAGAAAAAATGTTCACAACGGAAAGAATATCTTTGATGCAAAAAAATTATGACAGGATGGTTGCAAAATATTTTGAGACCAACATGACAATATCTTCTGGTAAAGAAATTGCACTAATAGCTATGGAGTGTTTTGATGATTATGGTCTTAAAAAGGGCTGCGCCGCGCCAATGAGCATTTGTTTCCATTCAATCAAAAATTTAACTGATTGGAGATTTGTAGAAGAAAATTCTTTTATTGTACTGTAATACGTATATCGTTATTTTGACGAATATAATCGATTTTTATAAAACAGAAGAAGTGTACTTTTCCCATACGTAATTGTGAAAACGTTCCGTGTTAAATTTTGTTCACCTATCTTTCAAGTTTTCCGAACTTTGCGTTATACGGCCGATCCAGAAATAAGTATACATCGCAGAAGTAGCAGAAACAATTCGTCGCATAGCTACATGTCGTAGGCGCGTTTTATACCAGCGATAACCTTCTGTGTGTCTTTCTAATTTCACATTATAATATAAAATGGAACTCTTCTGCATCTATTGAAGGGAACATTCTCATTACTGAAAATTCATCTACGCCCCCGAACCCCTCGATGTTCATCTAATGCAAAATTTCACCCAAGCTATGGCATTTATGCAACTGTTTGCTTTAAGAGCATCGCAACTACTCTATTACTGAAAAGACGGACACAATCGAAAACCTCATATTTGATTACGGTAAACCTTATTTCCGATCGATCCGCTTAACGGTTACGCTAGACGTACGAGGATATTATGGGCAACGCAGTTTTTTACAAAAAGAAAAGAATAATCAAAACAAATTTTCAGTTTAATACTTGCCCGCTTGCTCATATTCAATTCTTAATAATGGCTTAATCTTACTACACACAATCAAGCTCACCCCCCACCTCGGTTGTCAAAAGCCGCACCCCACGACAATTTTTAACGATATTTCTTAAAGCCAGCGTGCTGCTCGCCAATTGCTCAACCAGCGCCACGCCGACACCAAACCAATGAATACTTAATTTTAAAGCTTTAAATGTCCTATGCAATGCTGCTGGTTGAAGGCAAATAATCGCGTAAAGAAAACAATATTCCTGCCTATTACATAGAGCTACAAATAAGCTGTAAAAAGGAAGCCAAAACGTAATATCTCTGTATTTGAGCGTAATCTTCGCGCAGGCCAAGGAACTAGATAGTGGTATTTCATTTGATTCTCTGTTTTAAACTATTGGAACATTTAAGAAACATTTTAATTATAACTAGCGATTTCTTGCACCGACTCGCAGACCGTATCGTCTTTCTTCAATAGTATTAAATAAATGTATTTGCCTTCAATGTATGTTCGTTCATTTCAATGTTAATGTTCATTTAGATTCTCATACCTGTCAACCGCAACTAATAGAGAATAATGAAGAATTGTTTTGGATGGATGCTTACTATTTGGGCATTCTTTTTAATCTTTGTATTAGTCAGATACAAGAATTTTGATGAAAATGAAAGCACCGTATCTTCATTTCGCCGATTTATGAACATGGCCCCGATTGAGAACACGCGTGACAACAAAACGGTTGCCGTCAATAACAACTACAATTTTACTAGCTCTCGGTCGCCCTCGCTGCGTATTACTCCAGCACTTCCCAGTAAAACTACTGTATCTAAAGAGTCATTAATCTTTTACAGACTTTACCTCGACTATCGCACAAACTCACCTTCCGTTCGAATCTTGATGCTCAGAAAATGCACGAAAGATATTGCATTTCTGAAGCAGATCACGTTGCGTCTCTCAAATGAAGATAAGATCGTCCTTTCTAGTATAAGCACAGAGTCTCAAGCAGAATCTGACTGCTCGAATCCAAACCGATATGCTCGGCTGTGTCACTGGTTGTCCTATCATGTGTCGTCCAAGTCCCCAAAAGCCGTCAACGCTGCTGAGATCACAGGTCATAATTGATTCTACTAGATAAGTGCAGTGCTTATTTCTTCATTATAAAACTTTAGTTAAGATACTAAACAGCCAAAGCAATCAGTTTCTAATGAAAACCCTCCACATCCCGTATTTATTGATCTTTTTAATTTTTGAGAACTTGAATCAAGGGGAGGATTCACGTCTCGGCTGACGATAAATATAAAAAGTAGGATATAGGCTAATTCAATGGCGTCTCCAACTGCAATCATATACCGTTACACTCTACCCTTGAAGAAGGGTATGCAATATGATTGTGTTAAAAGATTTAGAAAGCTGCTGATTAGGAACCGTAAATATTCTAAAAGGCTTTGGTGGGTGTCCAGAACTATAAAACTCAGACAGATTATAATCTTACTAAACTCATCTAAATGCAATAGAACTGATTTTGAGCTCTTAAACATTAACTTCACAGTTAAGGAATTAATTAAATTAGGCCTACTAGCTCTCACAAATAACAGTGAACTACCAAACGTAAGACCGTTTTGATCTTTGGTTGTAGGTGTGACACTGACTAGACAGGACAGCGTCTCTCTTGACCTACCAACATCAAGAATATCTATAATTCAAAGCGTGAAGAAGTTCAAGATTCAGCTAGCCGTTTGTGTATCGGCAATATATATGGCGTCTGATTGGCCGCAGTTGGTGCAATTCGTAGAAGTTTGGCGCTCACAAGGGGCAGAAAAAATTATTATCTTCTATCAGACAGTCAGCGCAACGATGCTGCGGTTTCTGCGTGCATACGAATCAGAGAATATAGTCGAAATGGTTCCTTGGTCTCCATTACCAATTGACGAACATACTAACTTTGATCCTAACATCGACCTTTTCCGCATTGGCCAACCTGCTGGAGATAACGCCTGTATGTACCACACTGCTAATATAGCTAAATTTGTCGCGAGAGTCGACCTCGACGATTTTATTTTACCGCACTCAGGTAGAGTAACTTATATTATTGCTAAATTAATTGACAAATATGAACGTTTTTTAAATAGATAAGGCAAATTCAAGGGTACTTGAGTAAGCGTCCTTCAAACATTAAACGGATCTCCTGCGGACCGATTTGTTCAACACCTCTTAGACTTTGATTGTCCCCAAAGAGATGAGATATTGTTTCTCAATTTGAGAAGGTATGCCCTACATTTGCTGCTATTTTTCAACATTAGCAGCCCACGACCTTTTGTAAGTTTCTAAAAATTTGAACAGCAAAAATCATAACGAGAGGCAGATCTGAAGTTAGTGGATGATATTTATCTTCAACAAAGGGCAGAATATATAATATAAGGCAACAGGTTCATTTTTCGAGTATTAACTGAAAGTTACTTTTGGAAAGAGTACATTTCTCCTCTGCCCATATACAGCAATGCTTGCAGTAATCGCTCAAAGAACCATGTGTGGCAAACATTTCAATCGTATAAAAACTGTAAAAGCAGTCTCATAACTATTGCAGAAATATGTCATTTAATATCGATTGGTTTTCAGGAGTGCTTGCTGATATCCTTGAAGTTGCGCTGGATCAGTATCCAAATGCTGGCTATTTCTCTTTCAAAGTAACGCGTCCGTTTATTTCCTCAAAGCAGACTACCCGGAAACGTTTGAGTGGAGTGGTTAATCCTAAAGACATAGATCTTTCATATTTAGAATCTTTCCATTTCGAGGATGAAAAAGTATACGAGGAAAGACCACGTTATAGGACTAGCAAGACAATCATTCTACCACAACGAACAAAGGATGTTGCGGTTCACTGGGCATCTCTGCTACCCGGCTACGAAAAAGTTGACATTAGCTTATTTAATTTTAATGCTCTTTAGATGAAACCAGTTCTTGTAAATTGACATTCACGAGAACTGGTGCTCTGTGGGACGGAATTTCAACAATTTTTTAAATCTTCTGTCTTTCTTTCGTGATTGCTTCAAGATCCAACGTACTTGTAAGGCTAATAATTTTAGGCATAATTATGAATTACCTTTATCATCTTGGACATAAGTTGCGTTGATCGATTAATACTTGCTCATCTTTGTTGACATGGGTACTTCATCAGCGACAGTGATAATGCGCGCGAAACAGAATCAATCATTTTCGACATAAAACATCAGTTTGTTCAATGCGCCAATTATTACTGCTGTTGGTTGAGTACGTGGACAAACACCAAGACGTAATCAAGTCGTAATCGGTTGATGCAGCTCATTTTCAATATGAATTAGAAAATACGATAGTTTATGCCGAAAATTATTAACATTATAAATAAGCTCAGTTTTGAAACAACCATCAAAATCGAACAAAACAAAGTGGATATTGTTCGGTTTGCGTTACTCGGAGCACTTGTTCTTGCGAATGCATTAAAAATTTCGACCGCTTGTCCACTTTAATAGTGACCGAACTATTTGACTTATTTAATTTTTCAGTTGAAAAATGTACGGAAGCATAGTTTAATTTCAGCCATTATATTAACCAGCGATGAACTGATGCAGGAGTTTCCAAAATTATATTTCTACTTAATTTTTAATGCTAAGA
>NIUQ01002757.1:0-20668 GCA_002796945.1 Plectus sambesii
GAATTCTTTTTTTTAATTCTTCGCTGCTATTAGTGGATAATTTATCTTTAATTAAGAATGCGCATTCTCCTACCCTTCATAGATGGTGTGTAGAAACAAACAAGTAAAGCCGAGGATGACGAGGACGAGATTGCCGCTGAGAATTCCTTCGGATGGTTCGCCGTGATGTTGCTCGAGAAACTGAAAATTTCTTCTCAAGCTTGGTCAATCCTTCAATTACGATTTCCTACTGCAAATACCTGGAGAGGTACGTTTATTTATCCCTTTCTTAAAACTGAAAAAATCTTGCGCATCTCCCACATCTTGAGAAACTCCCTCCAAGGACCTATTTTACTGTAGCTCACTGTCACTGAAATCATAGATCAGCGAGGTGAATCTAATATTTCAGCCATACCCCATCTTGCATCGCAAGTATGAAACACAGACAAGTTTTCTCAGCTCTCTATGACTGAGTATTAGCGAAATAGTCCTCAGGGCGTTAAACCCGTATCCCATTAAAAATTTATTTAGTAAACATAATCATGTAGTCCCCTAAACTTTCGTTCAAATTCGAGTTTATTTCCAGCATGCCATGCACATAATTCTGCTTACCACCGTAATGGCATCCCAAACGCCAGAATAATCGAGCTTTTTCGTATCAACTTGTAGGTGATGACCACTAAAAATGTCCTTCTTCGCCCACACTTTGAAGTTTCTCGTCAAAAAGAGCATCAGCATCAAAACGACGAGAACACCAGCGAAGGACAACCAGACTTTCCAGCTGAACATTGCGTACAACAAGCTGGCGCTGTTTAGATTCATGGAGTTTTGCTTTTGCATCACATAGCCGTATCTCATTTGGTTGAATTCGTACGGGAATCTAGAAAAAGCCGCGATTCACAGAGTGCAACGATGAATGGTCATTGTGTAACGACAAAGTTATTAAGTTAATTACGCAGCTACGGTCAATCGCCTTGCTTGACATTGCGACTAATCGCCACAGAAAAGAGTAAAAAAATAACCCAATAAAATTCAGTCAGTCAGTGATCCTGTTATTTAAAAAAATAAAGGCTAATTGCTATTGCAATGAGTTAAATTTAAAAAAATCTTCAACGTAAGAAGGCTCGAATAATTTAAGGATTTCATAATTCAACAATAAGGAAGTTATTGCGTTGGGCGATCGCTTTGGACTTGCATGCGTCGAGCTCTCAGTTTCTCATTTCAAGTCATAATTGACTTTCCCTTACTCAATTGTTTTCCTGATCCAAAATTACTAACTAATTGATGTTTTGTAGAGTTAGGAATATAATTTTCGAACCGGTTCAAATTATCTCAATTACAGCATCGAACCCAACATTGTTTTGCATAGAGGTCGAAATTGATCGGAAAAGACGATTGATGCATTTCATTTTCATTAATTTTGACTCTTAGGCCCAAAGCTTGAGGTAATTCGGACTAGTAAACCATCTTTCTTCTCGGATTATAATCCTTCCATCTGGAACAGCCTATACAGATGTTGATTTTCAGGTTAAGATAAAATGTAATATGCTCAGCGGTGAATACCGTTACAATTCAACTACCTAGTTTATTTCTATACGAAAACCGCATGCAACATCCCAAAATATCAGATACAATGGCAGTTTTTCAAACTTCTGCAGAGGCCCATTATATTTATTCAATTTGGATAATTCTTTTCAAATGAAATCTCTTTACAGTGCAAAAATCAACGCTGTTATTCATTGTGTACGAGTTAACATATGAGCAGTTCAAGGGGTCCCGTGATCGAGGCCCGTCTAGCATTAATGTGTAGGTCCTGAAATATACGTACGTGAAGTCCATAGCTTCCAGTAAAGTATCCGCCATACCATAGTAGCTCATGACGAAATCGAGTGTACCGTTCTGAATCATTCCTAAGAGACCGTCGAGAATCCATGTATCTTAAAAATCACAACTTAATAGAATATTTGTTAGAGGAACTGGGAATGAGGCGAATTAGGGCACATATAATCGCGTCGAAACTGAAAATTCCAGAAATTTAAGCAAAGTTTCTCAAACAGTTATCAACAATCTACATCAATATTCATTTGCATCATTAAATCGAAAATTCTTTAAATTATGTAAATGCCAAAATGAGGGAAGCTGAATGTCATTGATTAAACTAACGTTAGCGAACTCTATTTGCTAGTAATCCATTTTGATAACTTTCTCTCAGACAAGCGGAATTAAGATGTGGTTACGAAGAGATAAGCAAAAGTGCGCAAATGAAAGGGTTTAACAAGTGAAACTCCCAAGCAATCCGAGAGCTCTTCAACTATTCTTTAATTCGAAAATCATACAAGCAAAAGAATCGGTAGAAAATGAGAAAAATGAAACATTTGCAAATAATACTTCGTCAAAAAACTGCATAGTATTATAAAATTATCATAATTAAGAAGCATAATTCTGGCGACTTTCACCGCATTCGGCCGAAAGACAATTTGTCCCTCTGCAGATCGCTTGTCTATCAATCTCAGAGAGTCTAAGCAGGAAGACCCACATCTATGAATGCTGCAACTTCTGCTGTGCGCGCAACAAAGAAGCTTTGCATTGGTCATAAACCTGCTACGCTAATTAACTGCCTTGAGATTGTTAATAACTTTGCCAGTGTGAAAATATTTTGAAAATTCAATATCGCACCATTAACCTTTCCAACCAAATTGCCCCAGCTCTCCACAACTGGATACGGTATAAGTTCGTACTCCATCTCTGCATATTTCAGCGCAAGATGCAATATGTCGGCCGCGAAGCCGGGGTAACTGCAGTTTGCATCTTCTACTTGCTGAAACATTCGTTGATTAGGCTTCGGTTAGAGCTACCGAAGAGCGCTCAAGTGGTATGAGGCACCAGACTTAGGCTTAGGGCCTAGAGCGTCGAGATGGCCAGGGGGAAGCAGTAAGGGATGTCACTAGGCGCTTAGGCTTAGTGCTAGTTGGATGTCGGGAAGAGGGACCTCTACTTATCCCCCTATTCCAATCTCTGTTGGGCAGGATATGGGGTTGCACTGCAAATTGTGTTCGATCTTATTTCAGTGCAAAGTATCACACCTTGGTGCGTGTAAAAGTAGAATTACGGAGACTTTTAAAGCAACGGTTCTCAAGGCTGCAACATGAGAAATATAATTGCTACCGTGTTTGAAGGCAAAATGTGTCAAAGAGATAAAATCGAGGCTCAAAAAGATGACATTGTGTGTAAGAGTCTAGTTTAGTATCTCTCTGGAGTCAAGACAACACTATAATCAAGTCGACTTATGCTTATTATGCCTAAACCTAAGGACCTCAACCAACCTTGATATCCAGCAGACACGGATACGAACTAGGAGCCCACACGGCGGCCGCCACTCGAATCTTCCAGTCTACACCCGGTCGACCTGGCGGCAGACCATGACCCCATGGGGCTTCAAGTTGGCTGTTCGAATTATTCATATTCTTAAAGAAGAAGAATCAGATGATGACCTTGATCGTCAGTAACTGCAGTATTCGTTCAAATAGCACGGCATGCTGCAATCTGGACCAAAAATATTGTTCAGCGAGAGCCTACCTTTCGTTTCCTGACAGATTGAACAGTTTTCCACGTCTCCTTTGTAGTATTTGATTTGTCGAACTGTTTCCCACAAAGCGGTTCGACTTTCGGGCGCACCTTGGCCTTACCTTGTTCAGTAAATAGGTGTTCGAAAACCGATCGCAATCTCATATACGCGTCAGTAATTTCCTGTTTCGTCAGGCATACTTCAGTCGTTAAGACCCGATCCCTAACGCTTCAGTGAACCGGGTAATTTCTCTGTTAATTATTATTGTCCGGCCTATATGATAACGCAATTATGGTACTCGACGCTAACTGTTACTGAGTTTCGAAAAACAGGAAGCCTACTTGGTTGCGCACGGGAGCACAAATGCGGTTCCCAGCCACCGGCAGTATTTGTAACGGCAATTCAAACATAAGAAACAGCTTTTCAGTCATCCTGTAGAAGATGTGCAATTTTGATGAGTGATCAAAGATTATCCTATAGTCCCGACACGACTGGTCAGAAAAGACGTGTTCGTATTTGGCGATTATCCTTCAACCGCCCTCTGGAATTCGGCTCGCCGTTGTCTGTTGGCTTTTGCCATTCTCTTTAACAGAGCTCGCAGTTCTTCACAAAACACAATCAAGCAGACATCAATAACTGCAAAAATTTACGACTTCTGAACTAGTATAGTTCTTTGTACAGCTTAAGCGACGAAATCATTACAGACGGTATATTAACTCCATTCGGATTCTGGTTTTTCTGCGGACCCGAAAATTATTCATTTACTACACTTCAGTTGCATTAAAAACAATACATATTTTGTAAAATGCTCTAATTGGTTTACATAGTGCGGGCGCTCATCATTCGGTTGGATATCTATGTTGTCTCGTGCACTCGCATCGGTTCGTTCGCACGTGCACCTTTTATCCTTTGATTGACAGATAAAAAGAGACATGTGTAATATGTGCGCGGCAACCGCTGGCAGAGTGTAGTGTCAGGATGACTCGGTTATTTAGTGCAAATTAATCAGCAAATGTCATGAAACGCGCGAATATGAGAATTTTGCATTATTATTATCGCGACGTTCATTACTGAAGTTGCGTTGAAACAGCACATCCGAAGGAGCAATCCCGACAGGATGACATTTTTGCCCTTTTTGTTAAACTCTTGGTAAGCCGGTAACAGATCGTTTGGCCTCTCAGGCAATCATTTGACGCATTCTCGTGCTAACTTCGCCGGAGCTGCAGGTTTACTATTTCGTTTTTTAATTGATGGAAACTTTTATGTCTAAAACCATTTCCTACCAGCCCATAAGCCTTGGGCAGAAGTGAAACAGATGCAAAAGGTGGCTGGAGACATTCAGTAGCAACTGGTGCTTCTTCAAAAGCCGGAAAAGAACACAATGAAAGCTTAATACAATGCAACAGAAGACAGTAGTGACATAGAATACGCTCGCTGCACGCAGCTGCGGAGATCAGCTGGTTTCAAGTATGAAATCTTCTAACAAAACTACGAAGATAAATGCACCACTCCGATTCGATCAATTCGACAAAAAGGGGGGGGGGTGGAAAACAAATGGAGTACCCGAAGATTGCGCTAGGTTGGAGCATGAGAATTTCCTTTTACTTCTCTTCTCAACAGCGTATTGATGGCGATAACGCGCGACACGCCCGATGATTTTGGCGCAAAATCTTAATGTTTCTCGGCGCAGAAACTTTGTATATGAAACCGTTACAACGTTTGGCCGAGTCACACGACAAGGCGACAAGTACGATGAGGCGTCGCGAATCTCATTAACTGCCTTCCTGCACTCTTTTCAAAAAGAGAACCGCCGCTGTCATTCGTTAACAAGGTCGTTTGATCGTTCCGATAGGCGTTCGTTGCGCAGTCGTTATTAAATTCGCGTTCGACTTTAGTGACCGCGTCCCACTTTTCCCCAAAAACTTGACGACGGGTGTTCCCGCGACGTGACGGCACGCAAGGTCGCAGATGCGTTGACGATATTTTTGTCTCAACGCCGAAACGCATACTACACAAACGTTTCAATTTCAGAGTCGGCCACTGACACCACTGGAGTAGCGTGTGGCGCATCTGTAGACGTTGTGGCGTCTATTCCTCGACCGCCTGACGTTTGTTAAGTTTATTAATTAAAAAACTGTCACGATCAATGTCGTATCTGGTACGGTTGGAGACAAGACGGACCGACTATTAGGGCATCGCAAAAATTGGACCATTCTTCATTCGGCGGTTGGACGCGACTTCATCAAGGCCAACTGACCTATTATCGGATTGGCATAAAAGACGATCGCGACCGGAAAGAAATCATCAGTTGTTTGTGCCTCCTCACCATCTTCTCCAGTCTCCTGCCTTCGCTAAAAACAAAGTAAGATTCAAAGTCTCTGAAACTCCTGTGATACAATACAAGCGTAATCGAATGATTTCAGTTTGAAGAATGACGCTGTATACAGTGCGCCTTGTGACGGGCGTGGCGACGTGTCTGAGCGTTGGCACCATCCTGTTGTGCCTCGTCATGGTGCCCATGATCATGAACGACGTCAGCTCTGCTTGGGAAGACTTCGACACCGACATGGAGACTTTCCGCGTAAGAACTTTTACCATTCACTAAAGTTGACATAGAAATGGGCGAACGGTATTCAAAAGTGGTATTCAAAAAAGTGGAATTTTTATCATCGCGTTGAAATTCCAACGTAATGTATGATGGTAATATTCGCTTAATTCTTAACATATTCTGTAGTAACCTGCAACATAAAAATCGTTCTCAATAATGCGCATAAAGCATTAATTATTCAAAAATCCTTGATTGACTTCAAATGTCTTTGAGTATATTTTAAGAAATGTATTTACTGGAGTAGATAGTAGCAATTAGTGCTGCCTGATTTTCGTTACTTAATGGCAGATAAAGTAGTGAAGAAATATCTTTAGATGCAATCGAACGACTTGTGGAAGTCAATGATGTCAATGTCGACTCTGAACACTCGCAGCGCCGCTCGTCAAACTCGTCAGGCCGGCGGAGCAGGCGGAAGTTGCAGTAAGTTATTGTAGTTCGGCGTGGGAGTGAAGGCATGGGGGGCGATGGGTGGAAAGGTTACGTACGGTAACTAGACCTTGTGAGAGCTCTCGAAATCGCGTGATCCCCTTCAGTCACCTCTTGATCCGAAGATATCGGGTTATGTGCTACACTTCTAGTTGGAGGCAATCGGGCATACATCTCAAAGCATCGACATGCATGCCACTATGTATGTGCTACCCTTCCCCTATGAAACAAAACTGCGCCGCTTCTGTCCTTTGCGCAATATTATCATGACCTATAATATTTTGCTTTCACATGACGGTTGAGAGTCTAGCCAAAGTCCTATTTAAAATGGGGTTGGATTATTTGAATCACTCAATACAGTGTCATTTCGGAAAAACACAGCGTATCAAAATACGAAAGCACCGGAAAATTTGCATTAGCATGATGCTCTTGAAAGTATTCACGATCGTCTTCAATTATAATTTAGTTTCTGTTGCTGGGTGCCTTGAGGAGCCAATAGTTCCTATTTGCAGACTGCGACGCGAAGAACAAATGCCCACCAGGCCCGCCCGGCCCACCAGGCCCCAAGGGCGAGAACGGCAACGACGGTCTCAAGGGCGGAGACGGTCAACCCGGCTTTGACGCAGAGTCTCCAGCGCCTGTGGAACAGAAGGATGAGAAATGCTTCCACTGCCCGCACGGACCAATGGGCCCACCTGGCGCACCTGGCAAGGCTGGACCACGAGGTATAGTTTTATAAAATTAAATATAGAAGAGTAAGGAAGCAGACAGTTTGGTCACTGATCATCCTAAAAGAGGGAAATAATAGTTGTACATGAGGTTCGTTCAGGATATGCCAATTTGTTGAATCAGCAAGCTGGCTGTCATTTTAATTGACTATATTTATTTGTATGATAATGGATTATTTTAGGCATGAAGGGAGCTCCCGGCCCACCAGCCATGCCCGGACGCGATTCGCAACCCGGATCACCAGGAGAGATGGGTCCCCCCGGTCCTCCCGGTCACGATGGACCCGCCGGTCCCGCTGGCCCACCTGGCAACGATGCCACATCCACCAAGGGCGTTAAGGGAGAAAAGGGACCTGCTGGAGCCCCTGGACCAGCTGGACCTGCTGGTGATAAGGGCAAGGACGGACCTGCTGGTCAAGCCGGCGCACCTGGCGGTCCCGGTGATGCTGGCCACCAAGGCCCAGCTGGACAAGATGGTGAGGCAGGAGGCCCAGGTGACGCTGGAGAGCCCGGCAAGGACGCTAATGTAAGTTTTTTAGAACTTCAGCTAATGTAATAAGCTCTCTGAGCTAATATAAGAAATCAAACAGCTTTTGGTACACAAAAGAGCATTCTATCCTTTTCAGTTGAAGGATTCTAATTAATGGCGCCATATATATTTGTCTGCACTCTTAAACGTAATCGCTTAATTTAACTTGTCAAAATAAAAGATAAGCCTTGACAATTTGGTTAACGTTAACAAAGTGCTCAATAATTATAATGTACAGTGAGAAAATTCTTTTCAGTACTGCCCCTGCCCATCGCGCGAAGGAGAGCATGCTGAGGCTCCTGCAGCTGCTCCCGCTCCATCAGCTCCAGAAGCCGCCCCAGCTCCAGCTCCAGAAGCCGCCCCAGCTCCAGCCCCAGAAGCTGCTCCAGAAGCTGCTCCAGCCCCAGCTCCAGAAGCCGCCCCAGCGCCAGCTCCAGAAGCTGCTCCGGCTCCAGCGCCAGAAGCTGCTCCAGCTCCAGAAGCCGCCCCAGCGCCAGCTCCAGAAGCCGCTCCAGCTCCAGCGCCAGAAGCTGCTCCAGCTCCAGAAGCCGCTCCAGCGCCAGCTCCAGAAGCTGCTCCAGCTCCAGAAGCCGCTCCAGCTCCAGCTCCAGAAGCTGCTCCGGCTCCAGCTCCAGAAGCTGCTCCAGCCCCAGAAGCCGCGCCCGCCCCGGCTCCAGAAGCTGCTCCAGCTCCAGAAGCCGCTCCAGCTCCAGCTCCTGAAGCCGCTCCCGCTCCAGCAGGAGGTTCGGCCCCAGCAGTCGCGCCAAGCGGTGGTGAAAACGCCCCTGCTCCATATCGCAACTGAGCGATTGAGTGATTGGATCAACGATGCGAATAGGAAAATATCTTCAAAAATATTTCTGCTTTTCGCCCCTTTTTATTGTAATTCAGTGATGAACAACAAAATTTTGCGAAACTTGTGTTAACCTATCATGCAACACTCTGTCTTTTATTCTCATTGCTCACAATTCCGAAGTAAGATGCAACAAAGATAATAAAGAATTTACTAAGCAATCACGACAATACGCATCATTTTAATCAATTCGTGGCCACTTCGCAAAATGCAGTGAGCTGTTGTGTATATCTCTCCAAAAGTTATTTGCAGTGTCATATGACGTGGCCGCAACTTACATTCCACCAACAAACAATTTTCAATGATCGATCTTTAATGCAGCAAATTAATTTAATAACTCATTGATAGGATTGCTCTTTTATACCATGGTTTATCTGTTCTTTTCATCTACTTAATGTATTTAATATAGTACTCTATCGACCGTTTATTTTTTGATTAATATATTGCAAATTTTAATAACTTAATATCGCTTCTCAAAATTTGTCTAGGGGTAAGGGTGTAAAAATCACTCACTGCAGTGAGAATTCGTCAAGAAAGGTTTACGATAGGTAGGGGTGCAAGTTCTGGGCAGCGAAATAAGACGCAGAGACCGAGCTCACATCTTCGATACAAAGCCATAAACATAAAAGATAAAAAAGCGTGCTGTATGTTGAGAGAATTAGTGCTTGCTGTTGTTCTTCATGCTCTTCTTATGGCGGCTCGACAGACGTGGACAATCAACATAATCACGGTGGCGTACAGTTCATTATTTTTCACATAATAACGCATTACGCTAACTACTCAAGTATGTTCAACATCGCGACAGTCCCATGCTCTTAGAATAGAGTTCTGCTCTTAAACACTGCAAATATGACAACGTGCACGCGCGTGAACTGTCGCTTCAGTCCTATGGAGAAAGAGAGGCTCGCTATGTGTGAGTCTGTGATAATTTGGTCCTAAAATTTCAATTAAATTTTAAAATCATTCTTCATTTTCTCATAGAAGCATTGTGTGTATTTACATAACAAACTGCCTATTTTATGTCTTTTGTGCAGTCACGATGTTATGAAAGCAAGTAGGCCCAATGAACTGTCGCAGCGAGCATCAATTTTCATTTTCTTCATTCGATTGGCTTAAAGTTTATCCTGATAGAACCACAATATTAGTGACATGCTTGCTTTATAAAATGCAATTAGCTCATAAACTGTCGAGAACTAAACCGATTAGAATAATATTTTGGAAACATTTGGAAAACAATGCGTTTCTTACGCTTGTTCGTCATATCTTGAGGTATGACAAATGAGCAATGGGAAATTACTTTGACCGCATTCTTGTCTTTTGTTGAAACATAATATCAGTACATATGTGTAACTTGTGAAACTGTTTTCTTAAAATAATTTTTTATTGGTTTAAAAATACTTGTGTGTAAAAACTTGACATTGGATTCATCATTTATTGACGGCAATTTGCATGACGACAGCAAACGCATGCACTTGGATTGGAGGTCTATCACGTTTCTTACAAAATCGACAACAGATTGGTACACAAAAAAATTCGCCGCCTATAGCTTTGTATCACATCTCCCATTTAGAGACGAGCTTTGCGACCCAAATAAGGACCAGCACCTCCGCTTGCAGCGCCTGCACCGGCGGCGGGAGCAGCGACTGGAGCGGCAGCACCGCCAGCAGCGGCACCAGCGGATGATTCAGCTGCGGGAGCTGGGGCTGGCGCGGCTTCGGCTGCTGGAGCTGGGGCAGCTCCTTCGGCTGGGGCGGCTGGCGCGGCTTCACCGGCTGCTGGAGCTGGGGCGGCTTCTTCGGCTGGGGCTGCTGGCGCGGCTTCACCGGCTGCTGGGGCTGGTGCAGCTTCTTCGGCTGGGGCTGCTGGCGCGGCTTCACCGGCTGCTGGGGCTGGTGCAGCTTCTTCGGCTGGGGCTGCGGGNATGTTTGAAGTTACTCGCAACGCCATCGGTTGCAAACCTCTTCCATTAATAGCGATAATTTTGTTACAGAAATGTGCTTTATTAGCAAACTACTTACTGCATTTTCCACCAGCGCCGGCCTGACGAGTCTGGCGAGCAGCGTTGCGGGTATCGGACGTCGACATCATCATCATTGACTTCCACAGATCGTTCGATTGCACCTAAAAATAACAGCATGACCAAAGTGTCGTTGAGCTTACACCTATAATGTCATGGTAGACAGTCGCTTTGAACATGGAAACACTTCATTCAAAATATTGTCCACTCATAATGTCACTGACAAACAGTTGAAGAATATGAACACTTTAAGATTGGAACAGAGCAACATTATCGAATGCTGCTCTTCCCAATTGTTAATTTGCAAAACGTAGACTGATAGCTATCAATGATTGCCTAGAGAGTTCGCCATTTGTTGTATAGTAAAGAAAATCAAAGAACTTACACGGAAGGTCTCCATGTCGACGTCGAATTCTTGCCAGGCAGAGCTGACGTCATTTAGGATCATGGGCACCATGACGAGGCACATGACGATCGCTCCCACGCTCAGGCATGTAGCGACGCCCGTCGCAAGACGGACTGTGTACAGCGTCATTCTCCTGAAAGTGGATTATTTTAACTCACTATTACGTCAGCCTCAAACACTAATTCGTTCATAAAATTATTGCAGTTATGCAATTGTAAGCGCGGTTAATATTCATAAAACTGAAATCGAAAACTATCTCTCATCGTGCTTGCAATATCGCAATTCAACTATTGAAACACACACCTTACGTTTAATTGTAAAATAAATTATGTAATGGACTTAAACATCCAGGGGCGGACGCGAGGCGCAAACTGACGAGCTGGGCAGAGAAAAGGGCTAAGTGATACCGCAGCAATTCTCCAAAAGCTGCGCATCTTTCAAAACTGAAGGATTCACTCCCGCCCCTCAGCTTTCCTGTAGCTTTGTCTCTTTAACTCCATAAATAATAAAACAGACAATGAAACCGCGCTGAATCTAAGGACGTAGAAAGGACAAAATCTCCAAACCTTCCGTTTGATGGACCGGTGTCCTTCCGCAGGAGATAAGAAGATGAGTACTGAAGACGAACAGATGAATCTGATGTCTCGACTGCCGGCAGGCGGCGGGTTTTATTTCAATCTAACCACTGGGTCAGACGGACCCGGGTTGATGGATGGCGACAGATGGGCGAGTTTTTCAAGGTGACCCCATGCCCTGGTCTGTTCTTCGTCATTCGTCTGCGTCGCAGAAGGATTGATCTGCCGATCCCTTCTAGTGACCAAGTTACGTTTTTTGCGGCCATACAATGATGCGGTGCATCACGATTTAATTTCGTTAGTGCTGACAGTTGATAGATGGAAGTATGACAGTTTTTATCCCCCCGACAACATCGGCCCAATTTTCGATCCGCCTTTTTGTAACGAAATTATTCTCCCTCTCATATAGTCTTAATTTCAGTTTGTTATTTTTTGTTATTATCATTAAAATAGTAGTCTCTAGATGGTGTATAGCTCGCAGTGGTACCCATATCAAGAGCCCTGAATGTTTTTTCTGCCAGTTCATGACTGATGACTTGATGAATCATATAGCCTTGACGAAATTCATGTATTCCGTTCTGAAACGAGTTTATGCGCTTATTTTTGTTCATATTAACTTTACTGATGCGAATATCAGTATCATCGCTAATTAAGGATGTTTAGTAGGTCTAGTTAATTTTCAGTGTGATTCAACTGAATAAAACCCATGGTTGTATTTTNTTACTGATGCGAATATCAGTCTCATCGCTAATTAAGGATGTTTAGTAGGTCTAGTTAATTTTCAGTGTGATTCAACTGAATAAAACCCATGGTTGTATTTTTAATGAAAGTCGCATTGTGGTTTTCGTTCCGTTTCTATTTGTTCTGTTTAATGATTGCATGCGAATGTTGTTGTGAAACACTACTGAATACCTCATGTTCAGTATGGGGAGGGGGTAAACATGCGCCATCTTACTGAAATCTCGTAGGTGCTTAAAACGCGTAATGATCAACAGATTTATCGCCGATATTGCTGCGATTTCATGAGAGCAACACGCAACGAATGACATCGAAGCATTGAATCTTCCAACAAGTTAGCTACAGTAACCATGCGTGTTCAAATCAGTAGTGGATAGAAGTGGTCGTGCGATCTTCATTCGAAGATTGACAAATATGTTTAATGATGCTTTGATGTTCGCTGATGTTCATGTCGCCATTTAGCCGTTCATTTGAGATTGCGACTAGGATGCGACTCGACTTAATGCCCATAGGCACCTATAGAAAGGGCATCGAGAAATGAGTACAAAGAAATGCTTGACGGTTAAGCCAAGAGTGCGATTCTGAGAATTTGAGAAATAACTGAAGGGCGTAATTGGTGATCGGCCGAGATGCGACGCTCTTGCGCAAGACCTTCCTAAACATCCTATTATTTGACAGAGCATATTTTCCGAAATGCAGTTGATTCAAACTGACACGCCCTGTGCCAAATTAAATGTCGTTACATTTTCTGGTTTGCCTCAAAAAATTATCGTCATCGATATCTTCTGTCTCGCCCATCGCCAATTTTCCTTTACGACTACATTAACCCATTTCGTTTGATCCCACGCGACGACCCGACTCATCTTTCCTGACCCCGTGGGCACTGGTCTGTAAAACACATTTTTTTCCTTTACACTGTTGAATGCCGCCCATGTCAAGCCCTGAAATTGCACTTTTGAATCATTTTCTCAGTTTTGCACAGTCAAAACTAAAATATAATCAGTTTATTTTCAGGCCTTTGAGTTGCTTTCGACTGAACACTGACTGAATTTAAGCTGTGGCCAATCCGGTGCTACGAGTGTGTAATTAACTCGGTGCACCAATTTGAGGCAGAATTTCTCCGCCGTTCCCACTAAACTCATATCGTTATAATGAGATCTGCATTCTTTTTTGTTCTAGCGATCAAGAGAGTAACTTCTCGTTGATAAAAAGGTAAGATGCAGTTATTCTCGGGTCACGGATGATGAAACGTATACATGCGTCCAGTATAGATGTACGATCCATCTATATTTGACAGTTTTCAGCAGTTATAATGAAAGAATCTGACTGTAAATGAAGTTGGCACATGTCAGCTGAGAATTTAAATGGATTGCGTGCAAGCGTACCAAAAGGTTTGTTCGACACACCAATGTCATTGCAGTACTGTGCCATAGCAATATTTACTTATATTTAAAAAGCTCATGGCCACACTAAAGCGGAACAAGAAAGCATTCAAGCACATCCAATGAAAACATCGATGCGCGATTAGAATATACTGGAATGTCAGACGAAATTGGCGCGTAAAAAGGATCGCATAATAAAGCCTTAGAGCATATTCGCTTTATCATTTTAATACTCTCAAGAAGAAGAAGAGGCGTTGAACATACTTGAAAAACTGCAGAACGGTGAAGTAAAATACGATCATTATAGGGGAAATTTTTCGATCAGTAACGAGCGTCGAGACGAAATACCGTAGAACGCCAAATTTAGCCTATCTTTAACACGCATTACGTCAAGGAAAGTCTCAGGAAAGACGTTTTTGCTGTTACTGAGTGAAAAGTGTTCCCTATAAGAATGCATTTTTAGTTCTTACACTATAAGTAAAAGAATTTACAAATTATTGAAGTATGATCAACGCCGGATCAACAAGCCACCGTCCTATTAATGCCGTATGACACTGATTGCGCAGTAGCATATAAAAGAGTGCACCACAATGACAGCACGCTCACAGACACATGACAAGAATAATTGTTGAGAAAGGATTAGATTATAGAGAATCGATCATTGAACATCAAAGACCCAGTTAAATCACCCATAGTGCTCTTTGTTTTCTTCGTTTCAGACCTCTGGAATACTGTGATCTTGTTTCTTCTTGATCAGTGAGAAGTCCATGCTGTAATGAGAAAGTCGGTGAATGCAAAGATTTGCTCCATTCGCTGCACGGCGACAAAGCGCACAGAAATCACTGATTAGCGCATTTCAATTGATTCACATGCGCATTTCAGAATGAATTGCGGACGGTAGCACTAAACCAGCTACAGATGGTAAAGAACTGCAGTTTTTATCAAAGCCGCTGACTGAGTACACTAGGTTACATTAAACCAATTTTTATTGCATTTTTCAGGAAATGTACGAATATAATAAAATGTGACGTGCTAATACAAGAATAATCGGGTAAATATAAGCTCAGTGCTTCAGTTGTTTAAATAAAGTTCAAACTGCCGCAATCGCAGGATCCCTTAGAAATGACGTCATTATTTGTTCAGCTCCCAGAGCATATTCCCAGATAGCAAAAAAGAAAATGTTGATTCATTCTTATTCCTCAAAAAACAAAACGAAACGAATCTCTAGTGACATCCGTAGAAGACGGTCATGTTCCGATATGCAACCAATAGTCTGGCAAACGTCAGTAACAAATCCATAAAAGTAACTAACCATTTGACCATATGATCGTAGATTATACTTGGCATGACAGTCAGGGTCACAGTCTGACCAGCGGTCTCGAGGACCTTTCCTACTTCCTTGTTCTGCAAAAAATGCGACAGATTAGAAAACTCCAAGTCGTCTTCACCAATATCTCTTTCAAGCGCTATGCTAAACTTAAATTCATATAAAAATAGTATTACATTAAAATTTCACCATTATTATTTCCGTTGTCACAAAGGCTATTAACATCGCGATGTTTACCATTCTGTTTGTTTTTAATAACTGGCATAGGGCCGGCCACAGCGGTCGTTTCGTGAAGGCTGAAGGAACCGGCTGGTGACTACAGGGTGTATAAAAAGTTCGTAGGAATTTTTTATACACCCTGTATTACGCGGCCGGACGCATGTCAGCGTTTTCCCGACGTCTGGACTAGGACAAAAGAGCCAGCCCGTATGAAAGGACATATTCGGAAAAGACATGGCGCAGATGATCAACGATCATTTTTAGCACAACTCTGTTTATATTCTGAACTATCTGGTGACTGATTTGCTTGTGTAAACGTGACGAATAAAGTAGTGTACAGCTACCACGTGCAAGAACAAAGAATCAATTCGCTGAACTATCAACTGAAAATCTCAAACAAAATTTCGTTACATGACGCAATACCCACCCTTTTATTTAATAACAATATCTAACTAAAAATATTCATTATTTCCTATACCAACATTATTGCTACCGAAGATACACAAATAAATAAAAGAACAAGAGCATACCTTAAGTCCAATGACGTTCTGACCATTGACCTCGAGAATGTGATGATCGACCAGAAGACCATTCCGAGCGGCGCTCGTCTCCTTCGCGATGGCGACGATCTGATTGTCCTTGTGCTCAAAGCCCAGATGGCCGCTGCTGTCTTTATGCAGTGTAATGGTGCGCTCGAATGGGCTAAAAAAAGATGGACTAACTACGGCGTAAATTAACATTTAGTGTTGCAGAAAGAGAAATTAAAATTGAGTCCCGTACAATCTCCCCTACAATATGCTGTCTCACGGCTGACCCTGCAAGTCAGGGAGATCGCTCTCATTTTTGCACACCTTATACGCAAAGATGGCTGTAAACGAGCGCGTCAGAACGTAGTATTTAATGCCGTTCTGTTAGAACTGCGCCAATACAGTGAAATTCGTTTATACCAATACTTGGGGGGATCAGTCAAAATTATCCTTACATCAATAATATCGGTATAAGAGAATTCTATTTTACATCAATAAAGATACATGAATTATTAATTTTCGTCTAAATGGACGATTTTATAAGTTCAGAGGCATAAATGCATAGTGAAAAAAGTGAAATTACCGTACCGATCGCGAATACCCAAGGCGATACGCCCGGGGTTCTTACACTTTGTCATCAAGTCCATTGCCTAAAATATCAAATGACCCAATTTAAATAAAGAGGTAAAGATCGACCTTGTCGTGGTTGAGTCCGACGACGTTCTCTCCATCGATCTGCAGAATCTGATCGCCGAAGCGCAGACCGGCCAGCGCTGCTGGTGAACCCTCCGCAACGAACTGCACGAAAATGCCCTGAAACTCTTTCCAAATAAAGTATATAGTGCATCATTAAACTAAAGTATTTGTTTTTTATTCATTTTTGATGAAAGATTCTGCTTAACCAACACTTAAAATGCACTCAATGAGACCTAAATATCGCAGATTTCCCGCCTCGTCTGCTGCTTAGGCTTGGCTAACCTTTTGCAAGCGTAAGTAGACTAGGTTTGCGTTAAACCTAAGACATAATGTTGAGGTTTAGCAAGAAAAAAATGGCGAGTGCGCACTACTGGGGTTTAATGAGTGAATTTTGCACGCCGCTAACCTTGTTGACGGCGCGGAAGCGCATGCCGACTTTGCCCTTGCCGTCCTTGCAGACAATCACCTCGCGTACTCCGTGCGTCACGTTGGCACGGGCCAGGCCGAGGCTCTGGCTCGTCAACGGCGCTACCATCGCCGTCTGCGCCTGAACCACGTGCCCTTTCGATTGTACCGCCACTGCCGATGACGATCCACTGACTATCGTCACGGGACCTACAGATTTTGAACAATTAACGTCAAGCATAAAGGGACACTAAATTTAGGTGAATTTTGAAACGCATAAGAAAAGGATCGATTATATTTCTTGATCAATTACATGATAATTTCTTCCACACCTGTAGTTTGTTTTAATATCTCCTTCGGCTTATATCAAATTTTCCCTTTCAGTAAAAAAGAGTTTGATATGATAACTGAGAAATACTTCACTATGGAATAACCTGCAGATGAGGTAAAGGTAAACGAGATAGAACGGCACAAATTTAAAGCAGTGACTTCATATATCAAAAGTTACCCCCATCTGAGAAGATAACATATAGCTGAAACATACCCGACGGCGGTTCCAACTTGAGTCCCATGTACTCGTTGTTGAGCGAGGGGTAGGCGCTGACTAGAGCATCGGACGCCTGGGAGACGCCCATCGCCGGATAGCTCGCCGTCGCTCCTCTGACATCATCGAACACCGCCGTTTCGCTCACGCGGCCGCCACCACCGACATTATATGAAGGGTAGTGAGGTGTAGTTTGTGCAACTTGCGCCTATAAACATTAACTCTTTTAATATACAAGGTATTTCGTCATGATTAGTCACTTTTGCATTCATATTCGTCAACTTTGCATTTCATTTTGGGCTCTCTTGTATCCAATTTTGTTACGCCGCGTACAAGTCGAGCGCAAGTTTGGTGAAATTGAATGCAAAAATGACGAATTAAAATGACAGAGGGTGTAATTATTTTCAATTAAGATTATAGTTTTTTGTAGAATGTCGAATTGATAAGAAGTTAACAGTTTGATAATTGATAATTACCTGCTGATATTGATGCACCTTCATATCCTCGAGAGAAGGGTACAAAGCCGCCATTTTATTATTCGTCAATCAGCACGCGTGACCGCTGCAACCTGCAGATATCGGAAATAGACACAATTACAGAATATCTTCATCTAACAAACACTGCGAAGACAGAAAGCTGAATAAGAGTCGAAAAACAGAATGGAGGTTTAGTGGGCGCTGGGACCACCACCACTTATTCCTATCCGGATACAATTACAAAAATATCGTGTCACTATTGCGATGGCACGGATGCTGAATGTTGGTGAACATTTGTTCACATCAACCACTATTGTAGTTATGGCACCTCCACGCAGACATCAACTTTCACAGAAAGATAATAGTTAACGTTGAAACGGAAAGTTAAAATGATAAAAATATTCGTAAAAATCTACGCTACGCATGTGGAGTCCATAAAAGTTAGGGTTAACTCTCTGCTTTCGCATCCATCCCATACTGATAACAAAACAGAGACATACCTTAGTGCTTTGAATATTGCTGAATGGGTAAAGTCAGACGAAGGAACCCAAAGATTGGGAGCAAGTTGAGAGTGTCGGCAAGCAGTGAGTCAGCACTTCACCCTCCGCTGCTTGGTCGCGCTTTTGCGCTAGCGGACACGAGCTCGGCTTATTTACTCAATTGCTTATACACGCACAACGGCGCGACTGCTTCTCACCAGCGGTGACGCACGCGCAAGCACGTGGAGACGAATCCGGACCGCATTAGTGGGCGGAGCGCTAAACTACCGTAATTTACCGACGCGGGCTTTTCAAGTGCGTTTGTGTAGAGTTCTTAATCATTGGGCCGGTTTCACATCGCGTACTTTAGCTAAAGTCGGACTTAAGGCCTATCCTTTATCATTGCGTAAAGTCCGACTTTAGCTAAAGTATGCGATGTGAAACCGGCCCATTGAGTCGGTTTCACATCGCGTACTTTAAGGACTTAAGTGTGAATTCTTGTTTGCGAAAAAAGCAGTGAAATGCAGAAAAAGAAAGAAGTTAAAAAATAAGTTACATTTAAGAATAAATGCGATGGAAAACATATAACATTAACAAAGATAACGTAGCATTGCTTTTTCTATTTTAGGACAATTGAAAAAAATCTCAAAAAAATTTCATAGCTTTTCAATAACTAAAAGTCATGGAAAAAGACAAATTCAATAAAACAGGAGTAATAGACACATATTATAAAAGCAAGCAAGTCTTCATGAAAATCTCATCAAGCCAGTTAAAGCTTTTACCCAAACTTCCTTTCTTCATTCACTCAATTTTATTCAATTTTCTTCCTCGCTTAACTTTTCTGTCGTCATCGTTTCATTTTTTATGCTAGGTTGGTAAAGTCATCGCTAATTTTTTACTTTACAAAGCATGACTTTCCACGTACTTTAGCTGAAGCACGACTTTAATAGAAAACGCGATATGAAACCGCTTCAATATGTGCTCGTCATGAATGTACGCACATGTGCCCGTACAACAGATTAATTTTACTGGGTCTCAAAACGAAATTCCTCGTTTGGAGCTCCCGCCAACTAATGCGGTCCGGATTCGTCTCCACGTCGCGCAAGCTGGTCGCATGACGTCATTTTTGCTCGTTAGCCTCCATGTAGTACTGTAATGCTTGATTCAAAGGGTTTCTTCTTGAGATTATGTCACCATTAGCTGCATTCATGGCCATTAAGAATTTTTTTAGTAAAACAAGTTGCAGAGGAATGATGAATGGTAGGAGAAAAACCTGCTTTGATCTTCTCTGAGATTCATATTCTTGTCTCTTCTAACATTTTCCGGTCAAACTTCGCAAAACTTGTCCTTCCGCGACGCCGATTTTAACAAAACAACTGAATATGAAAGTTTTAGTCAGTCATTGTGTTTTCTTGGCAGGATGATCGATCAAGATATTGTTGAGGATTGGTCTTTTGTTTGTCTCAGTAATTCGCGAGCGTACTGAAGTTAATATTTAATGTGCTTTGCAGCGCAGACGTCAATGCGTTCCCATGCGGAAGACAATGAGGACATATCTTCCGACAACCAACGCGAGAGGAGCAGTCTGTCTGTAAAGAGTTGATTAGACTCGATGTTGTTCGTCTGACGTTCAAGCAAGTTTTAAATGTAGTTATAAGCAGGCGCGAAACTAAAACCAACGGACGGGAAGGGGCGGAAGTTTCGAATACTCGAGGGATCAATAGTGATAAATTAGGTGACAATCCATAGTAATCGTCTGAAAGCTGGGGACAATTCCAAAAACTGAGAGGATTCCCCTCCCCGATTTCCTTTGCTTTGTTTCTGCTTTAAAGATCGTGCATTTTGTCAGAGTGTCATTGCTTGATTTGAGCCTGAACATTTGGAGAAGTTTTGGAGGACTAAATGAATAAAGTTGGCTCTAATTACTTTCAAAGATGGAAGGGGGAGGTGAAAAATTGCCGCACATGTTACTCTGTTCCTTAACAAATTTTCCTTCTGTAAAATGCTGGTTATATTGTGAATAATTTTAGGAAACGTCACAAGGAAAGATTTTGCTGAATTAATAGCGGCGTTTGCACTGTGCTGTGCTATTTGTCATGATCTACAGGGCCGTGAAAGAAAAATTCTTCTCAAAGTTGAGCTTTCGTAAGAACCGGCGAATCGAGCCCGCGAAAGAGAGCGTGAAGCAC
>NIUQ01002758.1:0-20615 GCA_002796945.1 Plectus sambesii
AGAAGTACAACAGTTCTACAACAACCTCTACAGCAGTACGACTCCGGTCCCAACAAGCCTAAAGCTGCCTGATGAAGAACCAATAGCGCCATTCCTCGACTGCGAAGTGAGACAAGCACTGATCAGCATGCGACGTGGCATGGCGCCCGGAGAGGACGGTGTCACGGCCGACGCCCTCAAGCTGGCAAGTCACGTACTCGTCCAACCGCTGTGCGAACTGTTCAACAAGTGCCTCAGCTCCAACTGTATCCCGGCTGGCTTTGCGAACTCAAAGACGATCCTGCTATTCAAGAAGGGCGATCCAAGTCTCTTCGCAAATTATCGTCCAATCTCACTTCTCTCAACGATCTACAAAACCTTCACAAGAGTGCTGACCAACCAACTCGAGTCGTACCTAGAAAACGCGCAACCAGTCGAACAGGCGGGCTTCAGACGCGGCTTCTCGACGACGGATCATATCCAGACGCTGAACGAGTTGGCCGAGAAGTGTGACGAATTTCACCTTCCACTGTTCATGCTGTTCATCGACTTTGAGAAGGCATTCGATTCGATCGAATATGGCGCACTCTACGAGGCTCTGCGGCGACAGTCAATTCCAGAACAGGCGATCCGACTCCTCCAAACGATCTACGACAGCGGGCGCACAACTATCCAGGTTGGATTCGAGAAGACGGAAATCAACGTCCGCCGAGGAGTCAGGCAAGGGGACACGATCTCACCCAAGCTCTTCTCAGCATGTCTACAACTAGCATTCGAGCGAGTTAACTGGCAAGGCAAGGGCATTAATATCAATGGTCAACACCTCAACCACCTGCGATTCGCCGACGATATCGTCCTGATCTCCCACAGCTACATTCAACTGCAAAGGATGGCCAAAGATCTCCAGCGACAAGCCAAAGGTATCGGATTAAAGATCAACGTCAACAAGTCCAAGCTGGTCACCAACCAGAACACCGATCAACGCCCCCCGTTCATAGTCGCAGGGCAACAAGTGGAACAAGTCAGCGAGTTCGTCTACCTCGGACAGACGATCGGCGACAGCACAAAGCGGCAGAAGGAGATCGGCAGACGAGTGACGGCCGGCTGGCGCTCGTTTTTCAAGTACAAGATGATCTACACGTCAAAGCGAACGCCGATGTCGTTGAAACGGCGACTGTTCAACAGCTGCGTTCTACCAGCAATGCTTTACGGTGCAGAGACCTGGTCGCTCACGAAACGGGAAGAAAATCGGCTTGCTGTCGCACAAAGAAGGATGGAACGAATCATGACCGGAACCAGTCTTAGAGAGCGGAAAACGAACGATTGGCTTCGCAAGCTGACGCGACTAAGCGACGTCGTACGGCTGTATTGGCAACGGAAGTGGCGCTGGGCGCAAAGTATCGCGAGGATGGACGAGGACCGCTGGGCGAGAAGGGGTTACCAAGTGGCAGCCAAGAATCGGAAAGCGGGGACGCGGAAGGCCGAAAAAGCGGTGGAGAGACGAAATCGTGAAAATCGCGGGCGTTAACTGGATGGCAATCGCGAGGAACGAAAAGGGACGCTGGAGACAGCTTGAAGAAGAGTTCCTGAGGCGATTGTGAACTAATCGATCAGAATTTTTTCATCGCGCAATTTAGTTTTGTCATACAGATGTGATATGTGATACAGAGGCTTACATGCATATTGCATTGAGATAGCTGAATTAAATAAATAAAAATAAATAAATATACATCAGGTGGATTGGCAAATTTTCAAAAAAGTGAACTTTATTAATTATCGAACTAAATTATCAAGTTTTATCAACTAACGTTATCAAATTTTTAATTTAGTATACAACAACACAGTCGCGTTAGTTCGGTGAATTCGTTCCTAATTTTATCATTAACAAAAATATGTCCATATCTTCCCCGTCGCTTGGACTTTATTGATAAAGGTAGGCGTGGAAGCAATTTCGGCTTCATGCATTCCTAAGCATTTTCACTATTCAACTTGACGACAGAAAAATTCATCCGCCTAACCCCCAGGCCAGGTAGAAAGGAATCCCGCTGTGGAGAGAATAGACCAGATAACATCAGTGCCTGATTCATATTGCCATATCTGACGAATAGACATTCAGAATAATTTTTCCATTCGCTTTTACGTTTTCGCTCTTATCTATTACCTAAGCGCACCACTCAACGCACAAAATCACGTCGCAAACAAGGTTTAATGGGCGAATTGTGAAGAGGGGCATGGTTTAATTGATCAATTTTAATATGCTCTGTCATTTGCTCACAGTTTATTGGCCTTAAGTGGGGGAAAACCAGTCGTCGTTGCGCTGACGATCTGTCCTATTCACGTACGTAAATAGATCCATCAGAATTAAATATCAGTGACAGATGCGTTTGGCGAACCGAATTTCTTCCTTTCCATCTAGCACCGCAATAGTACCACTGAACTTGCACAAAACATCTATCACTGGATTTGTCCTAAATGTATGATCAATTTATAAGGTCGTATCGTTCAGTCATTGTCAGGCATCTTTCTATTCCTCGCTGGGTACGCAATATCAAGATGGGCCAATATTTCGAAATTGTCATATTTTTCTTTTAAAGGCACAGTTCTTTTAATATATGGTGCTATAAAAATTAGGCGCACCGCGTAGTGCGCGCTTGAAAGTTTTTAGAGAACGCTGTAAAGTTCGAAAGAGTGCAAACTATCATTTTTTCAGGAGCACACACGATGTACATGTAGCTCAGGATTTGTAGTGAGCCGGGCCGTGATGAGCTACACTTCATTTCTCATCCAGCCTTTATCTCACTATCTTACGATGCATCTGCTCCAAAATAATCTTCACTCTTAGTTTTGGACGATTTTTTACCTATGAAAATACTTAGCACAAGCAGAGAAATAAGATAAGAATAAACGCATCATTATAGCACGCGTAGTTCTCCGTGATTTCATAAAAATATCTTATCTCATTGCGATATGGACAGATCGGCAAAGCTTTTCTATAGCCTAAAAATTCTGGATTCGTACCAATCGCGCACTCCTGTCCTTTTCTGAGGGTAAAGATACAAGAATAGTGTAGCAGTGATAGTATGAAAAGAAAGAAGAATGCGGTCCGGATTAGGGGTGGGTAAATCATCCTACTCCGTTCGCGACCTCTACCCTGCCTCTGGTGTAATAGTTTGCGCTAAGGCTTACCGTAAATCCTCTTATAATCGCCCTGGGCGCTTACTTTTTCAACCTAAGCGCGAGGGAGGCGTTAATTAGAAGGAGTGCGTTAATTGGAGGGTAGACGTTTATTACATCAGAAAATGCTGGAACTGGGTGCTCCTTGGAGAGAAGGCACCAAATTTTTCCAATTATCACCTCAACATAGAACATAACTCATAAATAAATAGACTGCGACATTGGTAATCGAATTTGAATGGGAGTTCAGTGTTGACCTACACTGCATAGGCGTTTCTTATTTCAGACACCCTGAAGAGGGGCGATTACTGGAAGGGGGCGTTTATTGGAAGAAATACAGTATGTCACAAAACCGTTGCACTCTCAGCAGTTGGAAAAACAATCGTGAGGAACAGTTTTGTGCCATGATAAAGAAAGAACAGTCGGCTACGTACACTTCTCACTTTTTGTTTAAAAGCTCCAGTTTTTCTCTACAATTTTCCAAGGGAACTAGTTGCATAATACGATACAGTGTAAAAAACATTCAAGCGCATTTACTGTTAAAAATTTCACCATCATCATCTCTAAAAAAAGCATTCTTGCGCCTCGAATAGTCATGAACTCGGTCCCTAAAGCGCTATACAGTTCTTTGAACACAGTCACCTGTGTTAATAATGTCGGCCAAGGGATCGGCCAAAGACCGACGTTATAAAGGCAATTGCGTTATAAAAGCAGTTGGCCCTGTACAACACATAGTAAACGGGACTGGCTAAAGACCGACGTTATAAACTCAGTTGACTGTACAGAGTGTACCAAAAGTAGGTAAACACATTTGAAGACAAATAACTCTGGGGCCGGTTTCTCGAAACTCCGGGTACGGCCGACCCTAGGGTAGCACCCGGAAAGGCTCCCGAGTCGGGTACCACACGACGGAAATGCCCGAGTTTCTCGTATGCTCGGGTGATACCCGACGCATTAACTGCAGTAATCAATCGGTGCACACGCATTTTTTGAATTCACGCTTAAGATTAATGCTATTACTACTCTCAAATAAGTTAAAAAAGAGAATTTTGTTGAAGAATTAATTAGTAGACAATCAAGTTTTAATTATATTGAATTGTTATTTTATCATTTTATATCGTTTAGATTTAGTTAAGTGACAAAATAATTGTGACGATGAATGTTGTGCTCTTAGCGATGAATTTGATGATAATAAAGTGATTACACACGATATTCAATGTAATGTTAGCGATTTATTTTTTCAAAACTTTGCATAGAATAAACGGATACTGGTAAGTTAAAATTTTTTACAATCCCCGCGCTCTAAAGATTCTTTGGCATAAAAAATTTATGACCCATAATCAAGCAGGTACTCCTTATTTTAGGGATACTTTTTAACAATTTTGTTTTTATTTCATTAAAATTTCAGAGCGGTCCTCAAAAACCCATTTCAGCAGTTTTTGGTGTAGAGATACTCCTAAAATTAGGGGGTACCTACTTAATTATGGGTCATACATATTTTTATGACAAAAATTTTCTCAGAGTGCGGGGATTGTGAAAAATCAAAATTATCAAAATCCGTTCAATCTGTAAAAAAGTTATTTAAAATAAATCGGCAGGATTTCTTTGAACACCTTGTATAAATAATGCTGCTGTATCGCCGTAACAAATCACTAACCCTTGTGCAGGCGTTGTAATAAATCTGTTGAGAGCAAATGGCAGTAAACTTGTTCAGTTCAAGACGAAGGTGATACATCAAAAGGGGATGATTGATGATCAGTGAGCATACAGAGTGATCGATGAAGGATTGACTCTCCGTCTGAACACATTCTTCGACAAATACGCCTTAACGTTAGGCATCATGTGAATTTAAATAGACGTCACCACTCGCTTATACACATACAAGATGTATCAAAAGTAGGTAAACACGTTTGAAGACAAATAACTCTGATAATACGAAACCAAATTTTATGCGGTTTTTTGCGTCACGTAGAGCTCTTGCTAACTTAGATGTTATTGCTTAATCATAAAAATCCGATCACTAAAACACATTCTATACAATTTTTAATGGAATGCAATATTTCCTGCCTTCGTACGTGATTTCAACTGTTACTCACAAAAATAACACGTTTTTTTCGTTCACTATTGATATTTAATTAATAAATTAAAATAAGAGCATTATGTAATAAAAGGTTTGGATTGGTGGCGATTGTACATCCTTGGAAGGTGTTCGAATGAGAAGCATTCATTTCATGAAAGAGTGCTCGCTGGTGTTACATGATGCAAGAATAATATTAGCATTTATGTTACTTCAAGCAACAACAACGGGATGGTACCCCTGTAATACGACAGCGTGTTGATTTACATGCACATTACTTCTGATACAGGTTACTGTAATAGGTTAAAAAATTGCGGCTGCCAATTCTAGTTGATTTCCTCCTCTATTACTAGTCGCTCTTCTACAAGTAATTTGCAAGTGTTCTAGCGATCATTGATAAATTGAACAAAACATAGCCTCTGATGCTTTAGACAGTGCACTATTGCTTTGTCTCACAACAGCAAGACGAATAAAAAGCTATCATCCATTCAGATTTACAGGGTGATCAAATTTTTTCTCCCCTATTTTTTTTGAATAACTCTTGCTAAAGTTGTTCGATTTACTTGTTTCTTTTTTGTTTCATTCACAGGAAACTAGAATTTTGTTTGGTGCCATTTTCAGCTCAAACGGATAAGTATGAAGGGAGTTACAAGGTTTTACGTGAGGTACACATTTTTATCGAAAAATAGGGTGTGCCCAACGAAATGCGACAGTTTGTTTTTTGAATAACTTGGCCCAGAATAATCCAGATGAGCTGAAACTTGGCATAAATAATCTATAGACATTAGGCTTTTGTTTGAAAAAAGAATTATTGAATTCGGTCACAGCATTGTCTAGATATGGCCAAGCGAACATAAGCACTCATCTTCAAAGAAGCGTGAAGGAACGGATATTGGCGTCGCATTCAATTCGCTTGAAAATGAGACCTTATCTTTGCGTGGCCATATCTTAACAACGCCATGACCGAATTCAATAATTCTTATTCCAAACTAAATCCCAACTTTGCAGATTATTTCTCTTAAGTTTCAGCTAAGCTCGATTATGCTTGTTTAAGTTATTTAAGAAACATATTGCAACATTACTTTTCAGTTATTCGGTATAAGCAAAATCTCACTTGTTTAAAGTTGGCATAAAATGACGAAAAATGAACCAATTTTTATGATTAAAAAAGCAGATCTAAGTTAAAAATAGCTCTATCAGATTCAGCTAACCGCATTAAAATTATTTGAGTTTTCGCGGAGTTCTTAAGAATCAAACTCATAAAGTGACTGTTGAAACACTCTGAAAACGGGATAGGTGACGGGATACTTGCCATTGGGCATGTGAACGTGAGCGGTATCTTACACTATTTGTTCATAATTCCTCTGCTAACGAAAAGCTGGCGCCTCGTCCAGTGCTTCGATAGCTACCGGGTTTTATCAAGATTACGCCCCGGAGCGATGACGAAAAAAGCAGCTTTTTGGTGGTCACATGAAATTCAAAATTACGTCCCGAGGCGTAATTTCGCGAAATGCCTGGAAACGTACCGACCTATTGTCCCCTCAAACGCATGTGGCACTCGAGTCTATTTCAAGCAAACTGCTCATAATCTTGGGTCCCTGTCGATCAATTGAGTTTTGCGTTCAAACAGCGAACTTTGCAACAAATTGTGCCACTTCACGTTAATATGTGCTGTGACATTTCGCCACTGATGCTCGTCTAACTTGACGGAAGCATCTTTCTCTCCAAAGATAGTCTGTCTGCCATGCCAGCGGTATAAATTGAAGCCTCAAAAATGGCTATACATTCGTCTCCATTAAATTCTACCTACGAAATATGGGGCAGTAACCTATTTTAACTATTATATGTATCATTGTGACTCTTTATATGAGGAGCGCGAATAATTAATTAAAGGTTCCGGTTCCGGTTCAGGATCGTTAGTACTGGATACACGTATTATGTATAGGACAATTTTGGGGTATCATGAGAACATGAATCAAAACCGAATTTGGATGATTAATCCATAAAACCTGATCATTAAATGTAGCGTGTTGCATGGCAACTGATCCTCTGTTGCTATGCAACACAAGTGCGAGAGCGTCCTGTGTCATAAGTCTGTGTGCGGAGTTTCGTATTTTCAACGAACTGTCCAAGCTTTCGCGGAAAAAAAGAGATGCTTTTGCTCACTATCATTATTCTAAGATTCTCCTGTGCCAAATGCTCATTTTGTGCTAAAATTTTCAATAATTGGATTCCACCGTCAGCCTTAAATAAATAGTGCCCATAATGAAGTTTAAATCGCGCATAGTATCGTATCCTGCTAACTTTTGAATAGTTTGCATAAAATGGACTCGGGTGCCACAAGCGTTTGAGGGGACAATATAGTATTGTTGTAATACTACCGTCAGCTACTATTTTACTATAGCAAGGTTACATTGAGCAGCGAAAGTTGACCTTATTTTAGTAAGATAGCATTTAAATATAGTTTTACACACATATCTCTAAAAACACCAAGACGCGGTTACGAGAATAGATTGCATAAATGGTACTATTTTTTGCCGTCGAATGTACATTTGTAACTCGGAAATTACGCCCCGGAGCTAAATATCGAGAAGGCTTTCAAATTTACGCCCCCCCCCCGGGGTTTAAATGTGAGGAGGGGGGGGCGTAATTTCGAGAAACTTCAGTACCAAGACTTCCGTAATGAGCTGTACAAAGCCTTCAGATTTGTATTAACTTTAACAACTTAATGCAGTATGTGATAATTGCCTTATGCTTTAGTCGCTCCTTATCTTCTTTTAAAGGTAATGTTTATGGGTATATGGTCTCTAGGAGCTGGTTACTGTAGAAATATTGAGCAGACTAATCTCAAGCTTGCGCTGGAGATGTCTCAGGCAGGACAGTGAAGGGGCAGAGTTAGCGATCGGTTAGTCAAAAGAGTTTGTACAAAACTGGAAGTTTCAGTTTCGAGCACATCATAAAATCAGGCGCTATCGACACGTACACTAGGCGAAACCAACGCGTCAAGATCCACAACTCCACTGCAAAAGCATCGACTAATGACATCGCAAAACATCTCTGATTTGACGCGTTTAGCTCATCGGTAAAATACTGCAGTGACAAAAGATGTTCAAAGAATTTTATCATGACGAATTTCGAGTACTATCATGATAACAGCAGAGCTACATTTAACAAACACACTTTAAATAAGTTAGTTGGATTGAATGCTTACTGCGAAAAATGTATTCTGTATAATGCTGGTAGGTCGCCAAGTGCGCTTCAGATTTTTTGAGAATGTCAAACAAATCAATGTTCTCTGTGGATGCAGCGGGTTTGAATGCGGGGCTTGGAATGTTCTTTGCATGAAACACACTAGGAACCATTTTTTTGTATGCGCGCATTTCCTGATAAGATGTTATGGGATTTAGACTCTACCCAATGATTTTGATATTCGATCAAGCGAAGTGCTATAACGCAGGATTCAAGCGAGTAATGCGATATTCGTTTATTCGTGAGGTGGAACACCATTTTAGGAGCGGTTGACGGTTATCATGCTCCTATGCAAGCACCAGATCGCTGCAATTCAAAGAAGAATTCTATGCTTTTGTGCGGTTAGGCCGTTTGCGATGCTAACTATAGACTGCTGCATACGTGCACAACGCCATTTCTGTCGAGAGCGATAACGTTCCTATTTATTTTGTTTATTTACCACACTTCAGAATGTTGATAATGAACGGTTGCAGACTGGAACTGGATATAGCGTAGAGAAAAATATTGGTGCATGCATTGACACTCAAGCATACATTTACAATCGGTCCAACATACAAGGTCGTAATGACAGGTGGAGCGCTTTTGATGGAAACAAAGAGTGCGAGCATAGGGATACCAAGAAAGAGGAAGTAAACACATACTATTTTCGTAAGTAGTTTGTTAAATTTCACCTGTGCTTCATGTGCTAATACGCTGATTTCGGAATCTACACGATTGGGTGTCCATTTCTTCTTATTGTACATTGCAATTGCGTACAGTGCCGCAACGAGCGGTCCGACGACAGCGTTGAAGAGCAAAAATATATTGCCGCATAGGGGGCTGACTGCTCTCACTGAAAATATTGACCGCGCTAAGTGTGCAGTTTAAGTCAAAAATATGCTTTCTCGCAGTTTATGAAGAATGGAAAAACTTAATCGATAAATGCATATCATCAGATACAGTTCGGCCCATAAGTACAGCGGAGAAAACGTGGTAAATAGTTCATTCTATTGATGAATATAAGATAGCCGCTGGCGTTGGCAATGCGCGGATGGCTGTGGACAGTTTTTGCGTCCAAATGACGGCGTCCAAGGAGCGAAGCATATTTTAAAATTCGACTTTGTATTTATTAGGTCGTTCCATATATTCTTTCGTTTTCGAAAACTTCGGATTAGTATATCTCAGTGGAAAATGATCGGCAGAGGCTAATTCTTTTATCATTTAGTAACTCATCTTTGGGCTGCAAAATTAAACAAGAACTAGCCCACGACGATCATTTTCCACTGAAATAGAGTAATTCGAAGTTTCCGAAAAACGACAGAATATATGGAACAACCTAACATTTAATAATGGAAAGTATGTTCCATGCCTAAGTATTTTGTTGACGAGCACTACGAATATTTCAATATTTGCGCACCGCCCATCAAATCTAGCGAGACTCTGTTTCATTAAACCTCAAACTCGGAAATATTTGATGATTCCCGTCCAAAATGTCGAGACCAAAATGTCAAGAAACAAAATGTCGACGGTATAAAATGTTGAGAGATCAAAATGTCGAGGGTACAAAATGTCGAGGTTAGCTATTTATTGCAGGCTTGCCCTTGCTCGTATAGTTATCAACGAACTGAACAATGTCTTCTATATCATGCGCGCAAAATTCAGCTTAGAATGGAATACAATTTGTGAACAGCAAAAGTTCCATACGATAGGGGTAAACTAGTGATGAATGATTAAATAATGAAAGATGAACAAAGATAATGACGAATGTAAAGACAGAAGTAAAGACGAACGAAAGTACGAACAGCAGAAGTCGGACAAGTAGACGGTGCATAGGCGTTTATTGCAGGGAGGGGGCAAAGACAATGATGCCATTGCGGTCAGTCGGGTACTTTATATGCCGGTGGCGTATATATTACTCTGCCCGTGTAATCCTCTGCCCGGCAGAGTATTACATGGGCAGAGTATTATATACGACACCGGTCAACCGGCCGTTTGCCGCGCATTATTACCGCGCATTCACTGTAAATGGTGAATGCGCGGTAATAATGCGCGCCGTTGCTTATATTAATGTTTTAAAATTGGAAGCTCTCCTTACTCTTAACCTCGATAAAAATTCAACTTGATATTTGGTGTCCTCGACTTCTCTTACATCCAATTTTTCTCGTCTCGACATTTTGTACCTCGACAATTTATATCCTCGACATTTTGGTCTCGAAATTTTGTCCCTTTACCATATTTGATAACATATGGCTGATTAGCACACTTAAGTCGGTTATCGCCTCATATCAAAGGCACGAGACACAGCCAATTTTTGTCAGATTCAGATTTCGGTGGCTATACTTTAGTAAAATAGGGAACGGACCGATTGGTGTATTGGTCTAAACCTTCACTCAGCATTCTCAAGGACGCGGGTTCGATTCCCGCTGAGGGCGGCCCATCACCCAACCAAGGTGCTCATTCCTCCGTGGGTCGGGGACTTGGTAGCAGCTATGCTGCGAATATACCGGCGACAGGTCCTCGCGACAGGCCGGCCGATGCTCTCTCCGTCGCATCAACCATGGCCCAATGTCGCATCGCGACAACGGGCCAGAAAGCGGACCCCGCCACCCTGCGGGACAACCGCTGAAGCGGACACTGCGAAAGCGGTACAAACGCTGAAGGAAAAAAAACTTTAGTAAAATAGGGCGCAGGGAAGGCGGCGCATCCGTATTAGCCGTTTGCGGTGGCATCAACCTTCACTTAGCAACGATCGATCGTCTATATTTTGCTCACATACAGCATGGACTGTATGCGCTGGCTTTTCCGAAGTGTTCACCGCGGACAGTATACTTAGAGGCGACAAACAATTCCTATCTTGACTTTCGATGGTTGACATGCAAGGAATAATTTGATAAACGAAAAGCCTTAAGAGCGAGCTTACTGCAATTTTGACTTCATATCTTCTCTGATTTTTATCGATATTTATGCGAACGGGCGTGCAATATGATAATAATTCCTGAACCAAACGATGTTATATACTGTGGGGGTAGAAATTATTCGGTGGTATTAAATTTCAGTGATTTCGGTGGTTCGGACGATCACCGAAATTAAGTACCACCGAATATTTCTAACCCTACAGTAGTTGATGGTGTGTTCAATACTAAGGATAATTTGATTTTAAATTTAATAGATTCAGTCAAATTAAACTTACGCCATGTACATCGGTTGGGTGGTTCTGCGAAATCAATACCGATAACAGACAGCATCATGAAGATGGAACCAGTGAAGAGCGCGCAGAGAAAAGCCCCTTGGGCATATGATTGATGGTTTTTCGCCGAGTACGATAATGGCCAACTCAGAGCTATGAGTCGATCCAAAGCTATTGCAATCGTGATAATTTGACTCATTTCCATTGCAATGATCCAACAGGTACTCGTTGCGATGCAATAAAATCGCGTGAAATCGTAGTAATCGAACAGCGGGATACGCAAGCGAGATAAACCGAGCACGATGCTGCCGATTCCGTTGATAAGATCGCAAGTGGATAGTGCTGCGATCAAGTGGGCGCAGGGCACTTTTCTCATCGTCTTATACTTTGCGTAAGCGAACAACACGATTGCGTTACCAATAATAGCAAATATACCGATTGGAATACATAGCGCTTGAACAATAATGAACTGCGTAAAGCTGAGTGTTTCAAAGTAGGTCGAGGAGTTATGCTGAGACATCATGACTAGTTGAACACTTCAACAATATCTCATTGACTGCTTGTCTCAATAACTGACTAGGACCTAAAGTAGTCTAGAGGACTTTTGAACTGTCGAGTCGCGACGCTCCACTGCCTGAAAATAAATAGATCGGATGATTGACGGTGCGCACCTGCTTTTGATTCAAGAACTGGCGACTTCCTAATGCTTTACTGCTTGAAAATACATAGATCGGTCACCTGACGGCACGCAGGTTTGCATCTGCTTCTGATTCAGGAACTGACGAGCGCTATCTCATCTAACTCCGCTGACTACCTCTCATATTATTCTCATCGATTTCATTTTAAACACTACTCTTAAGAGAGACTATGTCTAAGCATCAACTTTATACTAGCAGAGAAGGCAAGATTATTCGGATAGAAGCGATTCATATAGAAAAGGTATGAATATGGAGTAATTTTGTTCCAACAGTGAGGAAAATGAAATTTATGATAGTAAAATTCTTTTGGAGGGAGCGAAACGGACGTTCTCGGTTTACAGCAGCGCCTCCACAAGCGTTCTCATAGAAACGGCTGTAGTAGCGCAGGAGTTAAAATAAAACTGCTTAAATCAATTGAATTCCAAAAGAACAGCTGCATTATTAAGGATGTGATAATAACAAATAGCACCAGGGGCCAATTTCATCATACTGTTGAGCTGTTGAGCTGTTAGAATTGAGAACTAAAGCATTGAGGCGCACGTCGATTGGTCAGTTTTGAATTTCAACTAATGGGGGTGCGCCTCTATTCCTCAATTCTCAATTCACAACAGCTCACAGTTTTATGAAACTCGCCCCAGAGTGAAAAAACTATCCCTTTTTACCTCTGCTGGCGACCGGTGGAGTCTATTTTATAAAATTGCTGTAATTGCAACTGCAGCATTCTCAGGTGTGGAGAGTGCAACAATTGGTAAATAATGGTGCCAGCGGGAAAATTCATCATGCCCGCGTCACAACCGTTCAGTTGTCATACTTTCTCTAATAATAATTGCAAGAACTGCACAGAAGAACACGGTTATATGCAGGACCTCTCCCCCTAAATGGAGCGTTTGGCTGTATATCTAGAAGCTGCATATAACCAGGCTCTACTACAGTGAAATTCACTTATAGCGGTTTCGGCTATACCGGTATTTCACTTATGACGGAATCCGCCGGGGGGTCAACCTACTTGTTTCGAGTGAGTACCAGTTTTTTTCTAACGCCTACATCACTTTATAGAGGGTAAAATGCTGTGTTTAAATTCGCCAAGCTCAGCTCGATTGGTCACTTGGTTGCGGAGATATGATTATTTGAAAATTTGTCACTTTTCCTATTTTTGTCTCAAAAATCTGATCAATTAATTGTTTGGTAAAAAAGAAGATGAAGGCGATGAGCTACAGACCTGAAATTTAAACCACATGTATAGGGAGTGTTGGCGATGTTCTGGAAGAATTTTCAGAGTGTTAGCATATTTCTGTGGTTCTGTGCACAATTCTGAAAGCGACTCAAAAATATTTTTTGAACCTTATTGCTGTCCTAGCCGACCCTTACTTTTAACCGAACATAGGTGACTAAAGTAGTGCTCCCCAAGGACTATCAGATCATATCCTATTTGGTTTGAAATCTGTAAAATTAAAAAATTATCGACCAAAAATCGATTTTTGGCCCTATTTTTGACCCTATTAGGAGAATTGTACCGTGGTAATTTTTTAGCCCACCGTCCATTTAATATGAAACTCGGCACGTTTACAGCACTTTTAAAGATCTATGAAATGGCCTAAGAATCAGCTTGAAACGTTTAGAAGTAAAAAAGTTATAAGCAAAACAGTAGAAGCATAATCAGGTAAGTCATCTATTTTGACGCGCTCTTGGGGGTACTGTAGAAAATTATTCTTTAATTAAGTCTTCAGTGCCTAACTACACTTGGCACCGTACTAATACTTAAATGATGCAATTCTACCGTGATAACTTTTGCAATTTGACTTCAATCAGACTGAAAATCTTATTGACTACAGGAACTGGTAAGTGTCTCTACTCTGCTCCTATATGATGTGACAAAAAAGTTCTGATATAATGCGATTTTTAGCCATAACTTTTTATGCACTTTTTCGAATCATACAATATGTGGTATGTAACTTTTAAAGAAGCTAATAAACAACTCATTACAAGGTCATTCAATATATCCAGCCTCAGTCGAAATAATATGATTCATCCACCATGGAATGAAATTCATGATTTTTCAAGCAATATCCTGTAGCCGTATTCAGTAACGCGCCGGAGTGCTCGCGGCCTGCACTCACACTGTGTTAAGAGATAGGCAGGAGTGCACGCCGCGAGCACTCTGGCGCGTTACTGAATACGGCCCCAGATTATTATGTTAAAGTTTCAGCTTAGTTGAATTATTCCGGAATAAGCTATTCATAAAACAAATCGTATCGTTACTTTGTCATCAGTAGAACTGCGTTGATTGCATTTGAACGATTGATTCCAAAAAATGTATAAACCAAATAACTTGAAACCCAGAATAAAACATGCTCAGTCAGTTTGCTACATTCCTGTAAAATTTCAGCCAAATCGATTGGGTGCTTCAGAAATGGCAGCAAATTAGAGCCAATCATAGTTGCGGCCGACCCTGTACCTCATTTTTCGAAAAAACGGATACCTCACATAAAATCCTTGTAGTTTCCTTCACCCTCATCCGTTTTAGGTGATCTGGTGCCTGAAAAAATTCTATAAACGCTAAAAAACGATATAAACATGATCCAAATTGATGCAGAATGAAAAAAGTTATTCACAAATCAATTCGGCGCACTTACGTGAGGTGGGACACCCTGTATATTCTGTGCACTTTGTTGATCCGCAGAAACGTTTTTGATTTGGTTTTCTCATAGTGTAATAAAATGCACCTAATTAAGTTGTGCATTCAATACTGCAAGCACAGCAAAGTTGAACGCATATCTTGAAGTGCAATTCACTAATAAAGTTTTGATCGGTCGTTTTCCGTAGTCCCTTTTTTGACCGACCGTTTTAAGTAAATTTTTTTGACTGGCCGATTTCATCATTTTGGGGGCCGTTTTAATAACCTCCCCCTTTTTATATTCATTTGGGCATTGTGGCAGCCGGCTGAACGCATTAAAGCGGCAGTTACAATGCTGCGACGTGCGACCTGCGACCTGCGACGTGCAACCATAATTTTGGTTGCAACGGGTCGTTACAATGCTGCAACCGAGCGATTTTTGCTTGCGACGTGCCACCTGCGACCTGCGATCGAATCAAACCGATCGCACGTCGCAGAGACCCTTGCAACCTTTTTTGAATTTCAGTACTGTCTTCGCATGAAGTATTGAGATATTACGGTATTTTTGAATATATTATATTTGAAAAAATGAAACCCGTAGAGGATAATGAAGTTTGCACGTCGGGATAAATCGAGCGATCTACCCGTCGCACGACAGTGCAATCCCTAGCTGAGTATCGATACGATAATATAATAGCAGTGCGGGTAGATCGCTCGATTAATCCCGACGTGGAGTTTGCCGCACTCATTATGCTAAATACGGTAAAAAAATTGCAGCAATGTAACGACCGCTTGCAACTAAAAAATCGCTTGTCGCACGTCGCAAGCGTTGCAAGGTTGCACATCGCACGTCGCAGCATTGTAACTGCCGCTTAATCACAGATCAGCGATCATCGGCGAGCGCCACTGTTCGACGAACGAATGCGGGATCGCACACCTTACGGCGATCAAAACCCGACATTTGCGTCTCGCTTCTGATCTCTGGCCATTCGAAAACATACACAATAGTATGCGACTCGATAACGTCTGTAAAATGCCGCTCTCTTCTGAAGGTGTTCGATTTCTTACTTTTAATTCGCTAAGGGTGCAGGCGTGAGAATATTAAAAGAGGCATGCCTATCAATAAATTCAGCTTGCATTTATCAGTAAAACATATGATTCAGCTTTAGAGCCAGATCATTAAATTTCAGTACTACGCACTCTTGATCGAAAACGAAACTGAAGTTCCACTTTCTCTCATCTATTTGCACTTTTAGCAAACTACAGGATGAGTAATAACGGAGATACAATACTGTAGGGGTAGAAATATTCGGTGGTATTTAATTTCGGTGAAAGGCCCAGTGCGATCAATTCGGTGGTACTTAATTTCGGTGATTGACCAGTTTGACTCAGTGATACTGTAGGGTTAGAAATATTCGGTAATATTCGGTGGTCGTCCGAACCACCGAAATCACCGAAATTTAATACCACCGAATAATTTCTACCCCTACAGTAAGTGAACTGTAAGTGAATTCCACTGTCTATGGATATCTACTCTCCATCATATGCGTCCTATCGCATTTTTTTTCTTTAGCGTTTATACCGCTATTCGCAGGGTCCTCTTTTTGCTGGTGGGTATGAGAACCCGCCATATGGATAGCGACAGTAGAATATGCGGTCGGCCGTCGCATGCCTGTCACCGGGGATGTTGTCAAAGCGGAAACTTTCGCAGCAAAGCTGCTACCAATTCCCCGTCCCACGGAGGGATGGGCATCTTGGTTAGGAGAGGGGCCGCCCTCAGCGGGAACTGAACCCGCGTTCTCGAGACTGATGAGAGTTGAGTGATGATTTAGACCACTACACCAATCGAGCCATTATGCGTCCTATCGCATATTACAGCAAAATACGAGGCGCGGGAAATGTCAAAATTTCTTTTATATTCCAGTCTCACTCATATCCGAGTTTTACTGTGCATGAAATGTTGCAAGTTTAAACGCTGCTTTTAACAAGTGAAAAGAGGGCTATAAAGAACGGGACTAAGGGCAAGATGCAGCGGTAAGTTGAAAGAAAAGCAGGTGTTGTTAACATGTTAAAGATATTAGTCGGGACCAATCCCATGTGCCGCTATAGACTTGTCTCTATGGCCGTATAAATTGCCTGTACAAAACAAAGTAAACTTTGTCGGGGCCGGTGACAAGTGTCGCTATGGCCGATGTTGACTGTCTTGAAATTTTATAAATGGGGTTTCAAAACTTGCAAAACAAGTCTTGGAGATTAAGTCAACAACAACAGGTTATCTTGCGTCTCATTGATTTGGGAACAGTATTTGACGAGCAGTGATACTCTCATTTGGTGACTGAGAATTTCGGACGTGAGGTTTCTACGTTGTTTTCTCCCAGTCCTTCTCTTTGTGACAATAAATCATTCTCCGCGTCATCGTTAGACATTACCGTGATCAATTAACTTTATCATTTCCATATAAGGCATCAAACATTCTTTCGAGGATCCTTAACCGTTCCAATTATCGACGATAAAATAAAGGCGAATACCGAAGCTGAGTGCGGATTGCTTAACTTGGGATTAGGGATGACGGAATGCAAAGATTTTGCTTAAAAAATACCGTTCACAGCCAACCAATAAGCGGAAAAAGATTAAACAGTGTCACAATTCATGCGAACTGATTACTTGTTACAATCGTTTCGGTCTATTATTCCATATGTCGTCATTTTTTGTTTGCTCGCCTTTTTACTGAACATTCCAATCTGTTTTCCCGCTTGAGTCAATAACAGTTTTCTGGTGTCTCTGTCTGTCACATCAAGCTGAAAAATTACTTTCAGCGACGCTAAATATAATGCATATGCTAAGTTTTAGAATCATTCTCAGGATCGTTCGCTCAAAAAATATTACTTCTTGTATTTAAATCTTTCATTGCCTAAAATTTAGTATTGAAATGGCCTTAGTTGCGAACAATGAATGAAATTACCCATTTTGTGTTTTGCTTGATAGCAAGAATTATTCGTTTTTGTTCGACATCTTTCTTGTGAAAACGTCTTATAATGAAACCGATTTCGACTGCGTATCTGATGGACGTAGTGATGAAATGAATGTCATATTTTTGAGAGTGTTGCAGTATGTAGGGGATCTAGAGTTCCGTTCGCGGAAGCGCGCGCATCATCGTTGCGGAACCCAAACACGGTGCAATTAATGTACGGTATTCTGAATGAACCATTTTTAAAATTTGAAACATGTCATAAACTTTTGTTTTTTCAACGTAATGAGGGCCATTTATTCTATTTTTGATCAGTGGTTTGTCTGCTTATTTCTCTGTTGCAGATACTTGCATACGTTGCAGTTGCAGTGTGCACACTTCAGGGATACCGGTGAGAACAATAGAACAATTTGAACAATAGTGTATAATATAAAATTACAGAGATGAATTTGACTTTGGAAGAGGAAAAGCACCCGTTAGCTGAATCGATCGCGATAGACGATAACAACGCTCGCTCACACAATAAATCTATGGGTGTCAATGGAAATCACAGCCCAATCGAGAATGCTGCGGATATGCTTGTGGATGTTCGACTTAGAAATCCTCCTCTTAAAGGTGAGCGAGTGGCAATGAATGTTGTCCTCCCTGCTTGTCAACTGACTCTGCGAGGGGAATGTGTTTCCTATACAGTCGAACCCGCATCATTGCAGCTTCGCGGGAACCAGCCAAAAGCTGCAATAATCCGGGTCGTGCAATGATCCGGGGTGCAATGATGCGGGTTCGACTGTACTCTCATTAGTATTCCATCGTTCTGCACAATTCTGAAAATTATGCGGATAGCATGGCCATACTTATGAAAGATCACAATCATTTAATCCATTTGCTATGTGATTTTGGCGTTTAGAAACTGACCCTGCTGACCGCACTAGTCGCCGGTTTTTCAACCGCCGCTCTTCGTCAGCCAGCGAAAGTAATTCCCTTTATCACAAAAGCAATTGGTAATTTATTTTTCGCTTTAATAATATCATACGTGTACTCTAGCTTACCTCCGAGGCCCCATGGTGTTCGAGGAGACCGAGCACGAAGAGCCGCAGTATTTTAACGGAAATCGTAATTCTGTTATTACCACGTTTATACCACTAAATTTGTGGTATAAACGTGAATTCTGTGATATTATTGGATTTTTCGTGCACTTTTTTAAGTCAAAATTACCACCGGAATAGCGTTTGAACAGTATTTGAGAACATTAAAATTTTCAGGACTTCAAAGCCGATCGAAAAACCGCCTACGATTGATTTTTATCGGAGGTCGAGCGACTCTGGAGGCAGATTACAAGTATCTCGTCCATCTATGAAGGCCCTGTTTCACGGAAAGACTGCTTCATTTGATACAGGTGACGCCAAATTAAAGGTACAGCAAATACAACTTGCCTATACAAATACAAGGTTACCCCAGGCTTTCGCTTTTAATCATTGGAATTTGCCTTAATAATTCGTGAAGATGCAAACGAGCACTTATTTTTTTATCATGATCTCAATTAAATGACAAAGCACTTTATTTGCCGTCAAAAAATCCCGCTTTAAGAAATTTGCCATAATACAGATTAAGTGCATTAAACTCGAATCTGTTATTTTCGCTTCGAATTCCCTCAGAGAGAAGCATCGCCTTTAAACACCATTTTAGTGTAGGAGAATTAATTAGATACAGTCTTGTTTATTGTTCACGCACTAGAAAAATTATTTATTATTTTTTCAATGAAGTGTTCATTGATTTATGAAATGTTTCATGGAATTCCATGAACATTTTACTAAAAAAAACAGTGAATATTTTTTCTGGTGCGAGAAGAATGAACAAGATATAAAGAGTTCTATTCTTAAGTACTGCTGCAAAGACAGCGCAGACTGTCTGTTGCTGTCCGCTCATCATCCGGCCACCCGCCTATCTTTTGCTTACAGAGGGCAACGGACATTCCGCGCTGTCTTTTCTACAGTACTCAAAGACGGCACTATATAACTAGAACGCTAATATATGGACGGCTAACTCTGTACATCCCAATGCACTGATCATTATTTAGAACAACGAGCGCGGTGACTCCAAACGACGCAGCTGGGCTTCGACGCAGTTTGACAAAATCAAGGCGACGTCGTTGGTGAAGACACGCTTGAAGTTTGGATGGGTTGAGGGTGTCTTCGTCCGCTGTCTGCTCAACATCCTTGGCGTCATGCTCTACCTTCGCATCAGCTGGATCGCCGGCCAGGCCGGCTTGCGTGAGCGACTTAACTCATCCTTTTGGCAGTTAAGACCCGCTTTTTCTAAGCACCGAGTTTGGCTTGGCACAATGGGCAAAAAGTGTTCGGATTTTGCTGAAATTTGGTATGCTAGGGTGCTTTAGGGTGAAACTTCCGAAAATAATGTCGGATTTTTTTACAAAAGTTTTCGCTTCGAGATACGGCGCGAAATTTAAATTTGCTTGCTGAAAATGCAGAACTTGTCGAAATCATTATTTTTATACACCAATCGATTGGAAATGATGAGAAAAATCTGAATTTTGTTTAAAATTGAAAATTGGTACAGAATCTGAAAAGTTATGCATGAGAGAAAATTCGAATTTTCAAACTTTTTTGGTTTTTTGAATTTTTCGGTACAACCTTGGTTGGATAACGGGGCTGAGCATCCCTTAGGGTTGAAGT
>NIUQ01002759.1:0-20555 GCA_002796945.1 Plectus sambesii
AAATCTTTGAGCAGTTTCTGTGCCTTGCGCACCATCTCATTGCGCCTTCGACGTCTGAAAATGTATTATTAAATTGAAGATATAGCAGAATTCATATAGGTGCAGCGTTAATTAATGAATTATGCATAAGTACAGCTATTTCTCAGCTTCCATTTCTTATTCTTACGTGCAGAACAAACCGCAATAAGTGTAGGCTCAAATTAAAATTCCAGAATATAATATAAATAACCCAAGCGCAGAAAACAGAACTACAAACTGCAAAAAACTACGAACCGCAAACATAACAAACCTTAGCGTCCAAGCCAGCCAGAAATTGATCGCTACGAAGAAGAGCAGAATAATGGCACAGATAAACTGACCCCATGTCGCATGCTCAGAGAAGGTTCCAAGCATCAGCGCCAGGGCAGAGGTGAGCAAACAGAAGAGGTATACCCAGCAGAACGTCCAAGGACAGTTGTTCGCCGAGTGGCGCATCGCGTGCACCTTAAAGCACATCGTTGATGGATTCATTCAACTTCAGTGTACAGTACTGTAGGGGTAGAAATTATTCGGTGGTATTAAATTTCGGTGTTTTCGGTGGTTCGGACGACCACCGAAATTAAATACACCGAATATTTCTAATCCTACAGTATCACTGAGTCAGACTGGTCAATCACCGAAATTAAGTACCACCTAATTGATCGCACTGGGCCTTTCACCGAAATTAAATACCACCGAATATTTCTAACCCTACAGTATTTCGCTTAGAGCAGTCAGATTGGATCGATCCCGAATCTTTGGCATCATGTCTTTGTATAGGGCAAATGGTACATAACGGTAATTCATTTGTACCTACCAAAATCTGCCGGTTCACCATTTATCGGTATAAACAACTTTCACTGTAGTCTTTTTAGAAACAGTGGTAAAATTAAAACCGTTTATACCGGTAAACGGGAGACCGGCGCATTTTTATCGCGAAAATGCCGTGAAACACACTTAAATTATACAGGATTTAGGAAGTTATTATCAGTTGTTGAAGAGTAATTGAAAAATAGTGATGCGAGCAAAAGACAGCAAGCTATTAATCAATCTGCATACCATCTCCCTGCCAAGTCGAGCACACGTCCATGGCTGGTCCAGTCCTATTCGACTGCGTTCGATGTCAATCTCTGTCGACAATACGTCACACAGCTTCGTTAGCGCCGCGTACGTGTTCAGACCGAGGTAGGAACTGTCGCGAGCAGATAACGACGTCATGCTTGAGTTTTAGAGGTATTCGATGCTGGCAGTTGATATGCTGAAGTATAGCGATTATGTTTCAGTCAATTTATTCTCCTATAATTTTCAAAACAATTTTACTTCGACTGTTAGTAGTTTGCAAACATTCAACGAACCGTTGCAATGAAGAAGCACTTATTGAAATGCAATAAAAATAGAATGAAAGCAGGATATCCTTAGTGTCTTGGAGTTTGATCAAAACTGCTCTTTTCAGAGTTCATTTTGAATTTTTAAAAAGAGATGTCAAGAAACAGCTGCATTTATCCAGGGTTTAATGGAACGTTTGAACTCAATAAACTGACAGATTCCTGACATATTCCCTTTACTAAACCCTACAGTTTAACCCAATGTTCTCTCACTATTTTATGATCAGGCTTATGTAAAGATGAACACTGCGATCTGCTTCGAGTTCATACGTAAATGCTTCATCAAAGTGAGATGGTTATTTGAAGTACTGTTTTGATTTTTGGGAACAACATTCAACCATTACCAAAAGTGTCTTTGTAAACAAGCTATGGCACTAGCCCATTCATCGCCATTGAAAAATCGTGTCCGCGAACACTTGAATGTTGATAAACTGCTCCCTCTTCTTTTCGTAGCTCTTATTGGCAATCATGCTCTAATTGTACTTGCGCATTCTTGATACAATTTTCTCACAGAGCAATTTCCTACTCTCTCATTCCATTAAAGGCGTAGAGTAATCGCCGAAGCGTCCTTTATTACGACGATGGCGCCTCCACCTCCTTTTCAAGATCAGAAATCAGCTGTTTTGTTATTCATACTTCACAGCCAGACTTATATCACGATATGAAGTACGGTAGTTGTTTGGGTCTCGATACGAACGTTATTTGCTGCGTAGAATATGCTCGTCCACCATACAAAAGGGCGGAGGTTGCCTGACTCGCCCCTGATAAATTTGGCGAAGTGCCTAAGGCGCGCAGTAATTCGTGCGCGTTGCGTATGTGTGCGTGTGACAGGCGAAGAAATTTCGAGTTAAATTTGTGACCTTTATTCGAACTCGTTTGATTTCGTATTAGCCGACGATTATTTCGTAGCACTTATGGCAGTCCTCTCGCTTTATTTCGTATTTATTTGGAATAGGACTTCTTTTTCTCTCTTAAAAGAGAGTAATATTTTGGTCTTTTTCTAGCTTAGGTATCACGACTAACTATCCTGCGAAATGTGATTTGAATTCAATTATTAGGGCGTAGAAATTAGGGTAGTGGAAACAGCGATAGTACTTTTTCAATGGGATTCTAAGCGTTTCAAAGCGTAGTGATATAATTAATTCATAACTGAACCATTATGTAGCATTTTCAAAAGAAAATTTGAGTCGATAGTATACAATAAAATTAGGGCAGTAAAAATACTCGTAGGGCAATTTCGCCTTAATTTATTTTAATATGTTCCAAAAATGTTGTTGGAAGCTCGCGAAAGGTTTTCAACAGGAATCTCTCTGTAATACGATTGAAAATTTCTATTCAGCTAACAGAAATAATCCAAACTACTCTAAAATTAGGCAAGAATATTGGCATTTATATCGTGAGTTATTCTGACTGAAAGCCTTTCCCTGTTGGCGAGGTAGAGAGTTGTTATTTTCAGTCTCAACAATGCTAATAATAATTCACAATATTTCTCCTATTTCAGTGTAACTTTGAACACTTGTCAAATAGCAAATAATAGAACGACTCAAAGATGGCCGATAACGGTGACCAGCAAGGAGGTGCAGGCGGAGATGGCGGAGCTGCGAGCAGCGAGTACATCAAGCTTAAGGTCAGTTGTTACTTCAATAGGAATATCCATTTGAATTTATTGTCGATATGTGCCATTTCTACTTAAATGAAGATACTTTACAGTCAAACACCACTTTCCTAATTGATTAGAGTAGAAAAATGTGCTTGTTGATCTGGAACATGTTCTCCTTGATTTGAAAAGTGACAAAAGAATGTAACTGTAAGCTGTTCCCGGTTGCAAATTCGGTCACTAGAATAGTGTAATTACAATCATGCAATGTCATCATTTATTTCTTCACAATACGTACGATGATAATGCGGAATGTGTGATGGCAATGCAGAAATGTAATTACATTTCTACATTTTACGTTAGTTTTATGAAATAGATTCAGAATTAATTAGGTAGATGAGGTACCAAGTTACTTCTGGGACACCCTGTAGTTTGCTAGGTTCCTTCATGACAGACGCATAACTTATTAGAGTTGTTGAGAAACGTCTTATTCTATTTGGAAACTTTCTTGTCCATCCCTCCTTTTCCTTTTTGCGCTAACTTTTTCGCGTCTTTTTATTAAATTTTCAGTTGTTAAAACAGCTTTTAATACTATACATATATTGTGCTACAAGCGTTAAGCGGTAACTACGTAGTTTAGTCCCCTTATATTTTTATCGTTAAGGGTTCAACGTGTTCAACTGTTTACCGCGGCGCACGAGTGTGCAGGCGTAAGTGAGCTTAACAGCGTAGAGACGGGCCTGTTTATGCTCATTACATTAAATATAGCGTTAAAAAATTAATTTTCATTAAATTAACAAAAAGAATAACATTGAGTGGTCAAACTAAATTAATGGTGCACGCCCCAATAGCTGGACGCGTTAAAGGAGAACGAAGAGACTAAACATATAACAGCCGCTCTACAAGATCTTCCATCAGAATTCTTCACTCTTTAATTCAGTTTCGTCCAACTTGCGCTATAATTGATCGCAATTTTGACGATTTTGAATTTGAGAGTGCAGATTTATGACAAAATTTCTGTGATAAAATGATTCTCCCCTTCCCGATGCAGAAACATAATACTATTAATGGCGAATTGTTGCAGGTTGTGGGACAGGACTCGAACGAGGTGCACTTCCGTGTCAAGTTCGGCACTCAGATGGGAAAGCTGAAGAAGTCGTACGCCGAGCGAACGGGTGTCGCCGTCTCCACCCTTCGTTTCCTCTTCGACGGCCGCCGAATCAACGACGACGATACTCCAAAGTCCCTGGAGATGGAAGAAGATGACGTCATCGAAGTATACCAGGAACAGGTACGATAGAATTAGAAAATATCAGTATTTAATTTGTTCCTGTTTTGATTATATGGGTAATTTTGGCTGACCTTCCAAGTATCGACTTAAATGAATGTCTCTGTACATATTCAGCGGTATTTTGATTTAGTAGGGGGTTTAATGTCGTTTTACAAATCGGAAAAACTACTCTTTACTTTGTCTTTCATCATTCTTCGTTACTCTTGCATTCCGTTCCGTCAGATTTGTGTCCTCGTTGAACATAAGGAAGACCGAATTATGATACTCGGGCGATATATCAAAAAATGAATGAATGAGTTCTTTTTCAGAAACATTTGTCTCTCCATATGACTGTATAAGCTTTCTCATTGCAGGTTGGCGGCAGTGGCGTGTAATGGAAGCGCTAATCGCTCGTGTCTATGGAAGTTAACCCTCTGCTACTGAAAATGTTTCGTCTCGTTTTATTCTGGTAATGACGACATTCACTGTTCTCGATTGGTAGCCGAAATGCTGACGGCAATGAGAGACGCGCCTGATCTTCAATTTTCTTCAAGCAAGTTACTCTTCTTCGTATGGAAACGATATGCCCCACTCTCCGGATTGCGTTATTACACGCGCATGCGTTGATTTGTTATCCTCTGCATGTGCGTATGGCGTGTAATAACGCAGTCCGGAAAAGTCGGGCGTATCGTTCACATACCCTCTTCGGTGTCTCTCTGTTTATTCGATCGCTGTAAAGCTAGCGATTCATACACCACCCTCTATCATTCAACAAGTCTCCTCCGCTTTCTCTCGTTCAGTCATCGCTAATTTTCCTAGCGAATTTGCTTTCTCGCGTTTTTGCTGATATGCTTCTATCACAATGTTGTTGTTCGTCGAATACGGTTTTCGGCTTTATAAGCTACCGATTGTCATCCGGTAATTATACATTTGAAATTTTGATGATTTGTATGCTGCGTCTACTTTACAAATAAAAATAGTCGTCATGGTATCTTTATCGAACGATAGCACACTCATTTACGGCGACAAATTGAAAACGTAAGCTCAGCACAAGAGATAGATTCGTAGATGTAAGAGCCTTAGCGCAGTGCGGCAGAAAAGGTAGACCAGTTGCGTGATTATTCCCTCCCCCTTGTTGTCGTACATTTGGACGTTACCTTCCTGCCCGCATACGAAAATTATACGTCAAGGAAACTGATTAGGAATTTCACCAAGCTTGATTAGGACACGTACGTTTTATGGTAAAAAGGTTGGAATGGGGAGGTGCATTGGCCACATTCCCGGACGAGGAACACATTGTTAATATACACACGCATTTCATTCTGGTAGCTGCTGTTTCGAAAACATAGCTTTTTTCCAGAAGATGTTCGCAAGCCGATCCGTCCCGCTCGCTCGCACTGCTCTACCATCTTTGCCATCAATAGACCCCCAGTATTAGTCAATGCATGTTTCAGTTCAACGCAATATAGTACGAATAGCTATGTTCGCAGGCCGACCCGAAAACATTTAAAACCTAGCGCCCAGCCGCAGCAAGATTTCTGGACTCAACTCGACAGGGTTAACTGCAAAAAAACAGGTTCAGTTCGTAACATTATTCAGGCTCGGCTAGGCGCGTTCTATGTGTTCCCGGGCCGGTCGGCTTATAAGCATCATTCATGATAGTTCACACTGCAATGTCAGCAAAACGTTTCGACTTCGATTTGTGGCGTCAGAGTGCGCTTAAACGCCGTTGTGGACGTCGTTGGACTACCCTTACTTTGGGCACGAGTAGGCGACTGGTTGCTTCTAGCCCCTTGCGCAGGTCGTTCTGCGGTCGGCGCTTCGGCGTTGAGCTTCTTGATCTGAAAGAATGTCGCAGTTTTACCAATCACGCTGCACAACGATAGAAAACACAGATGCATTGGTGTATATTTGTTAAGTTTCGTTTACAATTGGACTGTACCAACGAGTGATCATTCGTATTCTAGCCTCGTCCCAAGCGGTCGCTCGTTCCCCGAGTTCCGTCTCCGCTTTGTTAAGCGCCTTTTCTGTTCTCTCTTTGTATTGTTCACCTTATCGTCTGTAACCAGAAGACGCACCTCGCTTTTTCCGGTTCCACTTCGCACGGTAAGGTTGCAACATTTACAATGCAACAGAATTTTGTTTAAACTACTACGGTATCTATTATCAAAAGAGTTCATCCTGATTGTTCTTTTGATTATGAAATTGTTTGCGACATCGTGTAGATAAATGTCGAATTCAAAGTGAAAATGGTCATGGATAACAGTACCGGTGGTGCCGCGCGTCGTTGAGCTTGAGAGCGAAGCGTAGCTCTTGGACGACCTCGGCATGGAATGATTTCTGAAAGAAGCATCGCATTTGTTTCCGTTAATGATGGAAAGCACACGCTGGCCCATAAGCTGTAACACAGCTTTCTTTCTCTTTACTATAAAATACTAAACATCCTCGTAACGCATTTGAAATGAAGCATAGTCAAAAAGCGATTCTAAAATTTGTCGATGCATCCCAAATCAATAAGACCAAAATTTTTTATGGCCATTTCTCCATCAAAAGGAGCTTTCACAACAGAAACAATGTAGCAATTTAAGCGCCGCTAAGGAAGAGCATATTGCATAAATACTCGGCAATATTGCAGAATAAGTGTTTTCCATCAACATTTTTAATCTCCAAAGATTTTGTATGAATTTTTAGCTTTTAAAACTGAAATATATTACGAAAGAATTAATTTATGGATATCTCGAAGAGTGCAAGAATGATATACTCAGAATGTGCAGGCTGGAGTCTGGAAACGGCACAACGGAGCTGCTGTTACAAACGCGACAACGGCGTAGTTTTTGCAACTGATCCTCAAATTTGCATGATTTTTCTCAAATTCCAATTCAGATCATTTTTCAAATAGGGATACGCTTGTTATTGCAAAATTCTGGGAAAATCACATCAGTCTACTAACTTTGTTAACACTATCAGTAAAGTTATTAACGATTTATGCTAGGCGGATCAGAGGGAGAAAGGAAATGCTCAATTTTAGTTTTGGCACTGGATGTTAGTTCAGTCCGTTAGTCGTCGCATTTGTTACACGTGCGGGAACACATTGATTGTCATGCAGTAAGAGGCACATTTGGTACAGTATTCACTAATTTAGCAACTATGTCCAACTACAGTCACACATGCGGTGAGTGTGCACCATTTCCACTCTAATAATGACACTCTTCAAGCTAAATAGGACATTTTTCAATTTAAAAATAATGTTTTTCAAATCAAATAGTTTTCCGTATTGATTTGACATGAAGAGTGTCCTCTTTAAACTGAAAAGTGTCCTTATTGAAGTGGAAATGGTATAAAACATGCAGTTGAATTCATTGCGGAATATCGTACCTTGTCGGCCTTGGCGTTTTGACCGCTGCGAATACAGAACTCAACAATAACAGAGAGGACGGCGAGGATCAGACCGACAAATAGGATGACGAACAAGCCCGACACGTTCTGCATGTTCAGCGACAACCGCTGCTGTTTGACTGAAGACCCCGGACCCGAGCAACTTCCCCCTTTCGATCGCCACCATTTTGTTTTCACCAGCTCAATTATCCCCCGTTTTGCATAAAGCAGAATCTGACGCGAAATGCGATCCGTCCATTCAGAGCCTGAAATTAAAGGAAGCCATTAGTTATTGTGGTATGGGCGTGAAAAATTTCTTTGTCCAAGTCACCGACTACCAACCATCAAACTTCCCGCATATGTGGTTATTATAAAAATAAATGCGTCAGTTTTATCAAACTGGCTCATAACGTCTTTATTTTCATTTCCTTTATGGAGAAGGACTGATTATACTCAATAATTAAAACTACTACTACCTTACGCTCCATTAAAACTGGACTTGTTCAAAATGGTCGCTGCGTTGAAATCTGCATGGCTTTTAAATAACTCAGATACTCTCTCTCACAGAACGATAGAATTCTGCCATCCTATCACTCACAATATACTCCCAACTCTAGCCAGCGCATCTGAGCGGCTGAAGCACGCTCGCAATCGAGAATGACAATCAGAGCAGGAATATGAAAGAATTACGTTTTTCGAGAGCTATTCCGTAGCCCTTTGAACCGAGCACTCCGCCAACATGGGTCAGATTGCAGTTCTGCTGCACTTCGTATTCGAGCGAAGTTGACTCCATAAGATACGCATAGTTGTCGCTGAGCACGCGTGCGACACCCTGCTCGTTATTTTTGACGAACACCTGGCGGGTCGCCATGTACTGCCACATCTTGCTGTGGATGCTAATCTTCGATTCCTGCACACAACGTTCAATAGATTATTTTCAGAATATCATTTACAACGAAAGCTCAAAAGCGATCATTGATCACTCATTGAACAATCAATGGCCATTAGCGCTATTCGCCCATCATGAATCGTATACGGGTAAACGATAAAAAGCAATGGCTGCACTTTAAGATTAATAGCAAAGTTGCGCTTTACTGGTTCTTACACTTGTTTGGATTCGTTTAACGTGTAACGTATTTATATTATTATCAGTGTTATGGACCACATATCGTCGTAACGGATCTTGTTTCATAAGTTATTTGCATTAACCTACTTGGAAAAACTGCATCGTCGATCCACCGTTGATTGTACCATATGCAATTTGCGTCTGGTTTGCTAGATCATCGAGATTCTTGATGGGCACATAACTGAAATATTATTTCAGGTTTATGCAGTACTACTGTAAGATATGCTAATATAATTATGTGTACGTTCGTGAAACTGTCAAGACGGCGGCGAGGTTGGCTGTGTACGCCGAGGTGATGACGAGAGTGAAGACCCACCACGTGCCTCCTAACAGTCTGGTCGACACGGCACGCGGCCCAAAGTCGCAACCTCCCTTCAGCATCGTGCTCGTAACATACCTAAAAATACCGATTTGCAATTGTTTTTCCTTGTTTCTCAGTCTCATCTATTATCTGTCATCGTCCTTTGGCCGCCGCTTTTAAACAAATCTGCAGTTTTCAAGCAAAAAAAATTGATAGTTTATCTTGAATTAGCTGTAAATTACTATGATTTGAATTATGATTTATAGAGACAAGGTTTGTTTGAATTTATTTTTAAATGTCAGAACAAGCTTCTTAAACCTACTTTGTGCTTAAATTTATTGAATACGCAGTATAAGAATCTTATCAGCTTTGAAAACGCCTAGCAACGTTTGACATGTTAGCGTAATTATGCAAAGATGAAAAAATGCCTGACCACATAGTATTCCAGAAGCTGTAATTGTTGGACAGTTCGATTTGAGGAGGATGGTCGTCAATAGCCGGCTGGTCAGCAACAGGAACATTGTCGACAAAGACAAAATCCGACGCCGGTTGCGGCTGATGGGCCGTGCAGCAGGAAAAGTTCAGGTTCCATTCATAGGGCGTGAGCCTCGCCACGCAGTACATCCCAAATGTAATGAACGCTGCAAAAGTTGAAATGATTATGTCGTATGTGATAAGCGAGGGACTAAAATGGCTAATGTTCGTCAGTCGCAGAATGTTCAAAGTATAAAACTATAATTATAATTTTTAATGGGTCAAATTTTCATCAATTTTATCGTTTACCTGCCGCAATTAGCACCCAGAACCACGTTTCCAGCGAGAGTGGATTGAGGAACGAGAAGAGATCGGGCTGCTGATCGTCGGGAATTTTGAACAGAATGCTAATGCCCAGTGAGAGAAATGGCTTAGTGAAGTCGACCACCTCGGCGCGTTTGAAATTGACTGTTAATGGCGCCACCGCCATGTCGGCTTCCTGCAATAAGTGGAAAATCATTTGTGATTTAGAATGGATCTAAAAATCTACAGTGGTCTGTGGTACGAATGTAACGAAAGTAAATTCGGTTTCCCATAGCCGACGGCGCGATGATAACACAACAACAGGTGATCAGTTTCAACTAAAATTTGATCAGGCATTTCTCGCCGTATTTTGGCTGCACTTGAGTTATATGCTGTCTTCAAGTTACCAAAGTCTTTTAATGACACGTTTTGAGGAAGAGCACTTCAAAAACATCAGAAATGGGGCCCTTTATTTTGATAGTTAGACAACGAGCATTCTTTAAATATTTGACAAATCTGAAAGAAGCTTGTCAAAAATTAGCCAAAAAGGCTTTAGAAATCACTTTGAAATTACAAATCCGAAATTTATTGAAGCGCCTTAGACAATTTGCCGTTCAGTTTTCAAGCCGCATGCTGAAAAATAGAGAAAAATATTTGAATCCCTACCCCTCGCAGAATCTCTCCAACCATTCCATCCCAAGTTCCATTTCCACTGATGTCATTTCCGTACTTCTTGTCTTTCACTTCGTGTATGGTAAACGTGAAACCTAAGGAACAAACTGCAGCTAGAACAGGTGGATAGTTGATGGGAAACTATGGTGTTACCCAAGTCGCGTGACAACTCTGTCAGCAAATCGATGCAAAATCCTTCGAATTTCTGATTTCCATGGAAATCGTAATGATTCCGCCGGTACATGACGTAGGGACGCTCCTGAAAGTAATTATTTCAGTTAACGGGAATGTCCCATCTTCCAGTGATTCGAGCAGCAATAAGCCTTAAAGTTTCCTACTCAGCTCACGCGTGGCTTTAAGGCGCACTTACGATGATCGTAGTGACGCGGAAATGGGGCTTGAGCTCGTCCGATACTTTAACATTGTTGCCTTCTTCAATGTACTTGAGCTGAGCTTTAGAATCTTTTGTCAAATTAACGAGTACGTCGGAATGCGGTTCCCAATAGCCGATCTGAAACGCAATTTTAGCAATTGAGAGGTAAAAAATTGTCGGCTCACATTATCGAGAACGCCCTCATAACCCAATAAATCGATGTTGAACGTGAAATTCTTTCGATTTCCCAGCGGCGTCATCTGTAGGTCACCAGACATCCCCTTGGCCATCTGAAAAATGCAAACAGTTTACTACTGAATTTTTTTCTGAAAACCACCCTCCAAATCGCCTCTTCATTTTAATACAATCTTCGCTGATCAGAGCCCTATATCATTAAAGCTCAATCACTGATAGTTGAGAAAAGTTGACCGAGCAGCAAATTTCAATCAAATTCAGTTCATTGCTGCAGTTAACCAGAATGTGTCGCTGAAGTAAGGACTGTTGCTGTCTCGAAAGGAAAAGAAGCAGCTCGAAGCTTCAGAAAGCTTGAGAGCAAAAAACAATATCTTGACATCTTGATATGCAAGCGCTTTCATCCCAGAGTAGCGAAAGAAACTTTTAGTAAGCCCTTCGGTCATGTGCTGATTTGAACTATTCGAGAGTACAAACTCTTTAAATAAATGGTTTCACTTCCAGTTTCCAGCTGGTGGGTACTACTGGCATTACTCAGTCATCAGCTTAGCTTACTTTTAAAAATTTCTGCCTTTAGGTTATTTGAATCTAGCACTTCAAAGAACACTGAACTTACTGAATCGCGCATGGCTTCAAAGAGCTGGGTGCCGTATGAAAGCGGTTTATAGTCGTTGTCCACTTTTCGGCACTTTGCCGTGTCCTTTGCCGACAATGCTCGCCTCGAACTGAGATTCTTGTAACCGTCGGCTGCCATGAGTACGGCATCAAACATGAGGATTGCTTGGGACTGAAAATATAGTTCGTGTTACTGATGGCGACATGTTAATTGGTGGGATATCGTGGATGCGCCCAGTTCACAGCAATTTTAAATAACCAACCCAAAAAGTATACCGCATGTAGCAATAATCCGACATTTGCTATATTCCTGCATTTCTTGACTAATTCGATAGTTCTTTACACAGAATAACAAAGTGGCTGTAATATTTTACTTGTTCAGACGCTGTGACGCTCAATTCACATGTTGGGGCTTAGTGAAGTTAATTCAGCACACTCCTGATGAATACTAAGTTATGAAGGATATCCAGAAATTGAGGTCTCAAATATAAAAACTGCCGCTGTATGTGCCACTGTAAGTTCTCAGAGTTGAGCTCTCTGAAATTCTAGATAGCAACCCAATTTTATGCTTTGGAATCTCCGTTTTTATGAACGCTGATAAGAATTGGAAATGAAGGAGATGATTACATTCTTGGAAAACGAATGAAAGATAATTGATTGGAACATGTTCAGTTACCACAGGATAATATTTTGAAGCCGAGTGGGACTCGTTCCATTTTGCTCGGACTTTCTTGAGGAGATCAGCGCGCGGATATTCAGAACTGGTGTTCGGATTGATGACATCCATTCCAATAAAACGTGCGTGGTTGTGTCGGAACAGTTCGGTATCAATATAACGCAAATTCTGCAACGCCTTACAGTTGGAAATCATCTCAGTGTGAAAAATTACCAGCGAAGTTAGCAGAAACCAATGCTTCAGTTCGATGAGACCGACTTGCATCGCCTGAAATTGCCAAGAAGTACTGAAACGCTTTAAGCTTTGAGGTTCTGTACGAACTGGACTGATTGGAACGACAAAATGCACTATCCATTATCGTGGAATCAGGAACGGGACTATAATTCACTTAAGCATAGTCACAAAAACCAGAGAAAAGTTTGACTGTGACTTCTACCTTAGATATGTGGACATGAATGGGAGAAATATGGTATGTAGTCAAACTATCTTCAAATTTGAGTGACTGAAATTTAATAAAACTAAACCCTGGGGAAGGAGGAGGTTGGGTCTGAGTGAAAAGGTTATAGACTTTTCCCAAATGTTTATCGATAGTTTTCCACTCCCTGTAGCACATATGCTCCTTCAATATTATACCACAGTCGCCCGCAACGTTAAAAGTAGTTGAAGATTGATCTGTTCAGCAAGTTAAAAGTAGCATTCTAACTAACCGCGAGCAAGAATTCATGAACATCGCGACCGTCCATGTCGATGAGCAGTCGATTGAAGGCGTTTTCATTGCAGTCACGCCGACAGGTCTCATGTTCCTTGGCGAGTTTGGCAGCTTCAAGAAAGTTGCCATCTTTCACGTGGACGATTCCGATGCCAATTTGCGAAAACTGATGGTCTTCGATGAACGGCGCCAGACGCTCTATTCCTGAATTTCCATTTCACTTCATTTTACATATTTAGTTAATGTTTTTGATTGTATACCGTCAGATTTATTTCATCATCGTAACCAAGATAAATCCTCAAAAAATGCTTTGATGCAGGGTTGTGTCGGAGAAGGACAGTTAATGCTTCCCTATAAGGGTTCAGTCAGGTATTGTGTTTACAAGGCGAATCTAATACGATATCACGCAGTCTTTGCTGCATAGCAATAACGAATATGAACATCCACTTTTTCCCAGTGACTGAAAGATGTTGGCAGCATATTCAACTACCAATATCCGGTTATCTTTAACAGCAAAGTCGTAAAATTTATGGAAGAAAAATAGCATACGTCTGTTTTCCCTGTAAACAATGGTGATTTTGTTCCATTTCCAGTAGCGGATCAAGTCGGATACGGCATCGACCAAATGCCATTGCGGAAACAAATTGAGATTGGTGGAAAATTCTGGTTGCGTCTCATTTTGCTTATAAGAAGCTTCGCCTCGGCGGGTGTGTATAGTGTTGATTGAGTAATCGTCGTTAACGGACAGGTAAGGTATTTCCACTTTTGTAGCCAAATGCCTCAGTTGCAAATGAATCTTTTCGTCCGTAGATCCAAACAGAGCGACAATTTTGTCGACTTCAAACAGTTGGCAAGCTGAAAATAATCCATTGTGAAGCACTCGGACAACTTGGCAAGCTATGCGCAGAGCTGTTGCAGTTTAAGTGAAAATTCGTCAAAATATCGTCTTCATAGGTTGCTTATCACGTATTAGATATTCACTCAGAGGAAATTTAAAAACTTAAAGATAAGTCATTTGATTTAATCGAATGATATTTCAAATTCCAAGTAGTTCTTGCCTTTTGCAGAGATTTCATGCAGGTGTCCAGGCCGAATGTATTCAATTTTATATTCAAGCGTGCCGAATGATTTTGTCTTATTGAAGTAGTTGACAGCGTAGGCGAATGCGCTCGCCAAGTGTTCATCGCCCTTGCTGCGAAAAATGGCGCCTGGAATAAAATATATCAAGATTAAAGTTTCATAAAACTTGCGCTATTGCAGAATTTCGAGCGAAAACACGAAGATAATCAAACAATGTTTATTCGCTCCACTGTCAATTTCTCCTTTGTGTCAGTTCCATGAAATCAGAACCAGAAAGAATTACTGCTTCAAGATTAGGTTGGCCAAAGGACCTTATCGAAATTTTACGAAAAAATTGGGCAGGTATTCTTTTTATTCTTCCAAGGCAATCATTCTTTGTTATCGCAAGCAAAAGAGGTCAAATTTGCTACTTTGGCGAACCGAAATGCAGTGCCATTACAGATAAGAAAAGAAGACGTAAACCATAGCTTCTTACCAAATTTGACAGCTTCTGCGACCGTGAAAAATACAAAGTAGACTGCTGTAAAACCGATGAACAGCATCGAAATCGCAGTCGAAAACAATCAATAGCCAGCACTTGTGTCGACGACGCCCAGTTGAGACGCAGTACAGCAAGACGGATGCCACTAATAAGAGGGGAGGTAGAACCTCGCCGATGGCTTTTCGGACAGCTTAACGACTCAATGCACGATAAGTGGCGAGATTAAATGGTTGACGTCGGCGTCGTTAACCGAATAACGATGCACAGGGCGCCGAGGACTAGCGGACACGGCGGAGGACCAGAAGAATATGCCATCGTTGGCCGACGGCATCACTCTCTTTTCTCCGCGTTCTCTGAATCGATCGATTGCTAATTTGGCGACGGACAATGCACTGGGGGAATTCGACGGCGCGTCTCACGCCTCGTCGTCCAGGAAGCACGCCCCACCCGAATAGTCGCCACATCTGATATCCTATCTATCAATGTCGGACGAGTCTAAAGCAGAGGATGGATACTGATTTTGTATTGGAGTGCCTTCGATAGGCAACGGGCTGCGGCAACGCCAATCTCGGTCGTACCTATTATACGATCGAGGTTGGCGCTTGCCGGCTACGGAGGGGACGTCGATCGGCGAACGACGGTTGTGATGGGAGGCACTGCCCAGACTTTTAGAATAAAAATATCCTGCATCAATTTATGCGATGAAAATTCTTTCTGGGGATGTTACTCTCTCTAACCTACCTACCTGTCTTCTTTAGCCCTCTCCTAGCTCAGCCATATACGAGCTCTTGTTTGAGATTACAGATATTGTAGGTGCTGAAACAGGCTATAATACCTACTATATCAGTCAGTTGACGCCACGACTTTCAAGAAAATAGCCCAACTATTCGGTCAAGTGAATAAAACACACATGTAAGGGAGGAACAGTCGGTGAATCTTACAGAGATGGATCAGCGCTCAGAATAATTACTGAATCACTTGCTGCTTTAGTGTTTACGGCATCTATTCAAAGTTGTAAGATATTTGATCTGGCCATAAACACAGACGACGAGTTGTTCTCAGAGATCAGAAGACGGCAGGGCAGACGCCAAGGATCGGATTGCTAACAGCCTCAAAGCAGCGCACTTGTCCAGCAAAAACTTTGCCAATCTAACATTACGTCTTTGTCCTTGTATTAGTGCACCCTTGTACTTTGTATAGCCTTTCAGATTCTGTTGTCTTGACTCGTTTGCACAATAGTTCAAGAAAAGGGAGATGATATCGAGCCGAGCCTGCGCCGCTTGTACTGCACAATCCCAACGGGGACGGGGGACGGAACCAGATTTGAGATCTACGCGAATGCAGCTCATTTGGGACGCTTTCGATTATGTCATATGCTTTGATCGAAGATTCGGTACGATTTCCAAATAGGCGCCTAATTATATAACTTCATAGTGGTTTAGTGGTTTGAATGCGACTCATATTATTATATACTGTTGTATCATCAGCCCTTCGGGGTAAAACATAGCCTAGATCCTTTTTACTTTTGTTTACAAGCGAATTTTAATAGTAGAGCCAATTTCATGAAACTGTCAAGAACTGAAAATTTAGGAAGTAATATCAATTTTGCTTGAGGATATATTTCGCATATGATAGCGTGGTGACGACTATGCGCAGAATCGAGACTCTAGTCCTTGAGGCTTGAACAAATTATTTGCAATTCGCATGCGATTTGCGACCGCCTATACAATTACCGAGAATACACTGCGCACTGCGGTTTTCACGATACGAGATGCGAGTTTAAAGTATACTTAGCAGCGAATTACGCAGCGAAAATTGATTTTTACGTATGAGTTTGTGAATCTCGATAACACTCTTTGTCAGCTCGCATGCGAAATCTCAGAGCGCATCATAAATTACAATGTTTACCGATCGGTCGCTTTTTGCGCAGCTCGCCAGAATTGTGCGCATACATACTCTTGTAATTTCTTCGCATTTTGCCTACTTCTAAAACCACCTAACGTAAGCTAAATGCTCGTCCAAGGATTCGCAAATAGCCGGTGAAAAGTATACTCAAGTCTGTAATTCTCAACTCTCAGCAGTTCTATGACACAAGCCTTAGGTAGTATCAGCACCATACGGTCATAACGTGTCACTGATGATCATAATTTCAGCTGAAAGCTGCCCTCTGTATGGTGTTTCGCTACCATTTTTCAATATGAGACTAGAATATTTATTTATAAGCACGTTTTCCGAATAAAAGAACAAATTTGTGCATTCTTGGTACTGTCGGCAGTAATTAATGGTTGGCAGTGGCGAAACCGATGCGCTTGTTGCCGACGTCGTGGATGTTGCAGTAGGTGCGAATAAAGGGGTAGCCAAGGATCCAGGCTGGTCCAAAGCCGGTGTTGTCCTGGCTGCTAAAAGCCAGAACGCACTGGTTGATGCCAAAGCCCAACTGAAAATCCCTTCATTATTGCAATCACCAAGGCTTTAACTAACGTCCACTGATAAGCACGAGGTCCAGGTTCGGGGCATGGTTGATCAACCTGGCATAAATACCATTTCCGCTTTTATACAGATATTTTCCGATTCATAGCGGACATTTTAAATTACAAATCAATAGGAAAATTGTTCTTTTCGAATTAAAGTTATCCTCTTTGAAATGATAGGAGTCCTTTTTAAAGTGTAAATGAAATATCTGCCTAAAACTATTCATTATCCAAATTTTCGAGGTTCACTTTTTTTAACTACCGAAATTTGTGTAGCGAAGTGGCTCTCTTATGTAACACCGAAAAAAATTTGCTCTGCCAGCGCCCAAAACTAATCTGATCGGTCTGATTAACGTGCACGAAGTATGGTATGTCTGTTCGAGTTGATCACACGAATCAGACTCGAGATATGTGAAGCCCTTTTGGGAAGTTATACGGCCCAACACCCAAAATGCATATGTCTGTCAATAACGTACATCGATGACATATTCAGAGGCAGGAATCGGGAATGCGGTCGGTGTGGGAGTGTTGATCGTGAACGTCACTGGTGCTCCATTGTTCGCACTGCTACACGGAATAACGTACTAAAAGACGACAGAATCGATGTAGAATTAATGCAAAGAGCGAGCGGGCACTGACGAGTTTGTACGTCGAGTTCCAACTGGCGCCGGTGGCAGTGGCAATTGAGCTGATCTGCGAGGCGGGTCCTTCAATGAACCCACTGCCCGTTAGAGAAACGACCGTCTGCATGGCGTTGTTCGAGAAGCTACCTGCAGACACGCTGCAAAGCGCTCACATTGTTAAACGTCAACAAGTCGACAAGCTGTACCCTGCGATTGCAAACTGCCAGTACGTTTGCGACGTCAGCGGAGCGTACTTGAGCGTGCTCATTTGGCAGTTCTTCGCGTCCAGAGCCCCGTATGTGACGAGACCGCCAACCGCGCCGCCCGCTAGTCCCTTTCTGAATTATCATGTATTACCGATAGGAACTTTAAGACTTGCAATATTTCGACCAGCCTTGAAACAGAATAAATTAATGGGACTCTGATATATCAAATAATCACAAAGCAGAAGTTATAATGGAATAAAAGCTCAGAGTTTGACAAAATAAAGCAAGATTTGGCATGATCGCAGAACAGCGTAAATGAACTAAACGAAACTGAGCCCATCAAAGCTTGGTTAATTATGACGAGATTATAAAAGCTTATGCGATTTTAGTGGTGATTTCTGTAAGCCGGCAGCGTCATTAATACTGATTCCTTAAGCTCTGTCTGTTTTTGAACTGGCTTTGAAGAGAGCCTCTTTGAATCTGTTTCGTCGTATATGATAATACGACGGCGAAATCTTTTTCGATATGATCAGACATACTTGTCGAGCCAGACGGTGAAGATAGGGGCGTCGAGACTGGGCATGATGTTCTGGAACGGCGGCTGAACGGCATCTACAGCAAGCGCGGGCCAGCCAAGACCTAAGACGCCGTCAAGTGGCAGTTGTCCAAAGCCATCCGCGAGGCTCGTCGCGCGGCCGAAGATCTGCGTGTTATAACATATTCCAGCCACCTGAAATTACCGCCTTTTACTGCTATCTCTTCTTAATTGCGGATATAATTACTTGAATAATGAAATATATGGGAGGTAGTCTCCAGGGCCCTATTTCACGAACGCTCAGAATCGGAAATCTGTGATAATTTGGCTGAGTAGCGCACATCAGCCGTTTATCACCTGGTATCAACAGTATGAGACTCAGCCAACTTATCACAGATTTCCGATTCTGAGCGTTCGTGAAATAGGGCCCAGGCATTCCGTTAAAAACATCTTAAAATTTTGACAGAAGAAAGTTGTAATACAAAGCAGTGTTTAAACGGTTTCGCCCCCGTGTTTCTAGCTCGCAATATATGGGGATAATTTTGGCACGCAGCCTTTGGCTAGGTCATGCTAAAGTTAGGGCGGGAACCGTTCCCGTTGATTGTCTTATGAACAAATTACATCAGGACAATGTCTGCCAAAACTACTGTTCGCATCATTTGAAGTGTAAACAAGGCCTAAGAATGAGAAAAGATGACTTACGCAGAATTTGTCGATGGCGAGCGTACCAGAAGCTGTGCCAGGTCCGTACTGGATGCTCCAGCTGCGACCGTCGTTGCTGTAGGTGGAGGAGGCACTGGCTTGGTACTTATTCCTGGTGTAGGGGGCGCCGTTGCAAACAGCTGTAGTGCATGAGCTGTCGACGACCCAAAAGTTGGCGCTGGCAGTGTCGAGAACGACATTAAAGCTTTGAGGGGGAGTACCGAGGGTGATGCTGCCCATGTACAGGATGTCCTCGTAGTCGCTAATGGTTTGAGAGCCAGTAGCGCGCGCTGCTTTCTGCTGCTCGTGGTACTCGTGCCATTTGCCCTGACGAATGAGCTTCTCGCGCAATGACATGATCTTCGTCAGGGGCATCTCGATGACCGCGCCCATGCTGACGCCGATCACAGCGAAGAGCACGAAGATCGATTTCATTGTGACAAAGTGCTCGGTTAAAGTCACCGCGCGCTCGACTGAAGAGTGCTTGCGGCATTCCACGGTTATAAGCAATCGAAGGCGTCTAGTACAACGCTATCTTTTCTGTTTTATCATACTAGTCACCCTTTTTATTGCTTCTTTACAATTTTTGATGCTCCTAGTGCATTCAAACAACAGGTGCTCGAGGTGTTTACAACTTTAGAACGCCCATTTGCGTCACAGCGATGAAGCTGATAAACAAAGCTGAAAACAGAGCTACTTATAACACTTACTGACCTGCTTGTAATGCCCCAAAATGACGGCCTAAATTCAAACCAAATGCGGTTGATATTGTGCGTCTTGCAAATTGTACTTGAGACTGTAGTGAGCGCCGTGTCGGTTGGCTGCTCGCCCCGCGTCCATATGTCCACTTGCAACCGCATCAGCTGTCAGTCTTCAGCGCTCGATCGTATGTCATTCATTTGCGAATATAATGGACAGTCGGTGTGCGTCCGTACAAGAGTACAAATGTGCACACTCTTGAGCCACCCTTTATACGCTGTATACTTAAATTTCGAAATCACTGTTGAATAATGTCAGTGATTGAGGCTGATCGCTTGAACGCATTAAAACATCATTTTTAAGCCGCCTAAATATGATCGATTTCAAACAATCCTAAGCACAGCGAAAATTGCAAAGAACCGGAGCCGAACGAGACAGAATTAATAAAATATTCTGCTCGTCAAAAGCCGATTGTCGAATTCTAATTGCACATAGGCATAGCATCCGAGATTAATTTTTAAATATATCTGTGTACTATGCTTGTTGGAGTACGCTTCCTCAGGTAGTCCTCAAAGTGAATCCGATTACAAAATTTGAAGAAAATTTAATTCAATTACAAGTAAACGTCAACGTTGTAATACTGATTTGGGCAATTTTTATTTACGGCATTTT
>NIUQ01002760.1:0-14430 GCA_002796945.1 Plectus sambesii
GGCCAACCTTGAGTTTCGCATGACAATGCGACGCGCCAACATCGTCTCACGACCGGCGGCCGACGAGCGCGTCGTACAGAGGAAACGGCCGTAATTGTGGGAGATGGAACAGTGGAGAGCGTCCGGCCCGCCGGTGAGCGGCCGCCGGTCTTTGGCGCCGTGCCCCGACCCGATCGGCCCGCCGTCGTCGTCGGTCAGCGGTCAGAGTCGAGTGTTTGATCGTAGCGCGCCTGTTGTCTTTCCTGTCAGTTTCTTGTTTGCTCCGGCGGTCGTCGGTCGCGCTGTGTTTGGCGTGGTAGGTATCGCACGAAGCATTGTTTAGCTGCTCACCATTCCCGACCATCCGCATCCATCTGAGGCGTCCGAATGTGGCGAGTAGAGTAGAGTAGATTAGAGTAGGTGGAGGAGAAGCGGCGACTGCCGACCGCCGCTTCTCGAAAGCGACCAAAAAGCGCCATCGGTTTGTCGGCGGTCGTAGGTAGTTGTCTACCGTCGTGGGCACGACGACCTGCCCCCCGCCGATAATCGGCCGTCTTATAGTTCAGTAGCGCGCGTCGCCCGTCCGAGCGCCTTGCGCACTTCGACTCCGACCTCGCGAACGCGTTGACCGCGTCGGGCAGGAAAAACTAATCGAGTCTACAGCGCTCTCTGGCTCGTCTTTTGCTGTTATGGATGTTCGCGTATTTGTGTGTTCGCCACGTATTTGGGTTAGCGGCGGTCGTTGATTGTTGCCATTTTTGAGAGGCTCAGTCGACGACGCCACTTCTCTCGCTTGATCCAAAACACTTCAGGAAGGCAAAGCGAGTGGGAGCGACTGCGGCGCGTCCTAAATGGCGAGGATGGCTAGGCGCGGGATGCCGGCGACGCACGTTTGGCTGTGCGAACTAGGAAGCGCCGTCGAAATGGAATGTACGTCGATTCTGCACGCCAAATCGCTGCTCGACCTTGGGCTCGGGACGGCCGATGCAACGCCACCACAGCCGCCGCCGCCCGTATGCGACAAGCGTACCAAGACTGTCGACGATTGTAAAACCCCCGAGCTTGTACTCGGCTCGGGCAAGCTGCCCGACCAGCCCAACGCCTCCTCTTCGCCGTTATCAAGCGGCGATTCCGGCATGTGTTCGTGTCACGACTCTGTGTTGAGTGGTCGCAATGCGGACGGCGATCGCAGCAGCGTCGATAGCGCTTGTGGCAGCAGTCAGAATTCGGCCAAGGAAACGTTCACGGACGTCTACCACCGACAGTCCGGTCTGGCGGCAAACCTCAAGTCGGGCATTTCGTTTCTGCCAGCGTACGCAGACCTGACCGGTAAAAAGTGAACATCTGTCATTGGCCGTCAATTAGTTTGCGTGTGGAGGGAAGGGCACGTCGGCGAGAGTGGTCGTGTCGAGCAAACAACCGTCAACGACCGGTCGCTTCGCTCGTCCGGCGCTAATCCTTCCCATCAGGGACCGGCCCCCGTCCTACTACCGCAATTCTAGACACTTTGAAAACCGCCGCTACAATTACTGACAGCGACCGGGGAAAGTTTAATTGCATTCGCAAGTNCGCAAGCGTACAACCGCGAATCGTGTCGGTCGATATTCGTGCAGGATCAAGTAAGATCAATAGCGACACTTCTGTGTGTCAAGCTTAGTAAGCGCTGAATCATTTCAGATGGCGACGATATTTGCTCGATTGAGCGCCAATCGCTACGACGAGGCGTTAGTTGCGCAAGGAGCAATTCCGTGTTTACTCGCCATGCTCTGCGTACAGGATCCCAATCACCCCGAGTTTTGCAAGCGCGTTCGTTACAAGGCCGCCATCTGCATCGGCACGATCGCTTCCAGAAGCTATGGTCTCAAAGCAGTGCACGACAGCAAAGGTTGGCAATATGCATTCAAGCTTTGCGTGCGTACGATACTGTGACGGGCTGCAATGCATTATCCAAGCACTTCAATATCATATTTAGGAGAAACAAGTTAAACGCGATATTAAGTGAATTTGTACCATTTCTATTTTAACAAGAACACTTTCCAGTCGAAAGAGAACGTTCTCCAAATGAAAAGGACACTTTCCAAGTCATGTCAACATGGAAAATGTCTCTTTTTGATATGGAAAATGTCCTGTTTGAATTGAAAAGTGTCTTTATTAGACTGGAAATGGTACATATGGGCAAATTGCTCAATGACTGGCACTTATTACCGTCCATTTACATCTATTCTTCCCCATTGGCTTTATTTGCTCTATCAATGCCAAGATATACGGAATCATGTTATATGTTGACTCGGCTGATCGGAACTTCGAACGAAAGTACTTCTAACGTGCAAAACGTTTAGGTTACTACGCATTGTCTGAAGTGCTGCGATTGGAGAAAGGGAAAAAGAATCCTGTTGGGATGATTTGTTCCAGTCTAATGAGTCGACTAGAGGGAAAGTATCAGTTGGAAACAGTAGTCTGATTGTGGTCAATACGCACACACTTTCTGTGGTCGTCATTTGTGAACCGCGCTTCAGTCCAAGAACGATATTGTGCCGATTGCTTGTGATAATAACGAAACATATCATTTTTCAATAAATAGTCAGTCTATCCCGGAAGTACGTCTCTCGCACTCCATCCATACGAGGCGTCGAACATTGAAAATGGCAGGTGTGAATAGTAGCTCTTCTTATGATCACCAAGAATGCATAGTGCATTATTTTGCTTTCGCCTAACAACTCTGCCAGTTTTCAAGAATGTTCGACGCCTAATATTCGACAATCGTATCATAAACCGTATGACCGACGGGGCACTATGATTCCACAACTCACCGCGAGGCGTTGACCGTTGAAACTTGCAGATTTTGTAAATGCGAAAGAATGCTTTCTTTCAACCCTATGACATCTACCTCCACCATGTTCTGCAAGTTTCCACGATGTTCAACGCCCGAGTGAGAGAGAGAGAGGAGATACTAAGCGAAACGGCATAATTATTACTTGATCAAGCCGATAAACACTTTAAATTGCATATGACATGGCTGTGTGTGCAACGTCGATATCTATACAGCAAAAATACAATCACAAGAGAACAAAGAATTCAATTAGGGTCTACACGCACCCCTGACCACAATGAGCTGGCGTCATTTTGCCACGTGCTTTCGAAAAGAGAAACCCATTGAGAAAGGATACGCTTCAATTGGGTGGTGCGGTAACCTGAGCAAATATCAAGAAAGATATAATTGATTCTTGATAGTTGTGCCCACCACATCGCCATATAAAGCATAACCCCGCCCAAGGGTCAACACAGACCGCTGACAACAGTGACTTGGCACTGTGCCACCTATTTCATTCAGCACGATATGCTTGCGACGCAAACTCGTCTTGGTCAGTGGAACGTAGGCGCGCTTTAATAACGCGAGAAAGAGGAACAAATGTAGCGTAGCAGTCAGTATTAGCGGTGAGGAGATGGAGTAAAATCTAACACCACGGAATGTTTGTTAATAGATAACAACTGCGACGCACAAGAGGGACACAGTATTCCTTATTTAAATAATCACAAGGAATTCGTACTCACTCCAGTAGACGGGCACAAATGTACAATGTTCGCGAACTGGAACGCACCGCAGAAACTCAGGTCAACGGCAAGGAGAGTATAGTACAACAAAAAACCAACCGGGGTAACCCATTATGACGGTTTCATATCGCTTACTTTAGCTCAAGTCGTACTTAATGCAATGCTAAATTGTAACCGATGATTGTTCATCAATATCAACACGTTCAAGGGAAAACTATAGCATCGAGTTGGATATCGTTGCGGAATCGATATAAAAAAAAATAGGGCAGAAAGAACGAATAATCAACGTTGAATTTTTCGCTCGAACCGAAACTTGCTTTCCTCTAAACCAACAAAGAAACTACGAGATTATAAATCCCCAAGTACGACTTGAACTAAAGCACGCGATACGAAAGCGGCTCATTATTATGCATCAGGCAGAGTAGTAATAAAAAGGGTGAGAATATCAAACGATGGTCTGCTTCGGGCTGTTGGTCCTCAAGTGAGCGCCGCCGGTTTGGGGCGCCCTCCGCCAATCGGGAGCGGCGACATCGCCGACAGTCACATAGGTAACATGATTGGGGCCTGGTCGGATGGCGGCGGAGGGGGAGACGGTATGGGTGGTACGCGTCTCTACGTGAGTGACGACTTTCTCCAGCTTCGTCTCGACAACAATACCGCCGTCGGCGCTCAATCGCCGCTCGAAAGAGCGGCGTTCTTCGGTGGCGTCGTACGTCTCTGGTACGTTGTCGTAGAACGACCCCTGACGTGTGGGCGTCGCAGGCGCCTTTGGCCGTTGCACCACATGCTCCACTTTCACCGCCGTCCCATTCCGGTGGCCGTTCGCGGCGCTGTTCGTCGGCGTCGTCGCCGGCAAAGGAGAAGGCGAAGGCGGCGCCTTCGACGAGACGGCCGCCGTCGGCGCCGAGACGCTTTGGTTGTTCGGTCGCTTGCCACCCGGAGAATTCTTCCGCCTCACAGCTGGCGACTTGCCAGCGCGGGCTGCAAACAGAACAAGCTACAATCCCGAACCACCACAAAAATAGTCGGGCTAAAGGGCGACCGGTACGAGGGAGGTCCTAAAGCAATTCTCGCCTGATTACAATGTTTGCATTCATATAGCACCTTACGGCATTTTTATGGCCACAAACTTCTACGTCACGTAGTCCAAATTACGCGCCTCCGATTACATTATCCTTCGCGTATTGGTCGCCCTATAGCCCGATTACCACAAAAACACAGAAAATCGCGTACAATTACATCTAGACGCTCGGCTTTGCAGCTCGGCGATGTCGAATCGAATATCGACTAGACTGCGATGGAGAACCGGCCCAAGGGCCTTGGTTGGAATTTCCGACAGTCCATTGGGGTCGGGGGGAGGAGGCACTGCCATCTTGTCGCTGTGCAACTTGCGTAGACAGTCGTGCAACGACGCCATCGTCTCCTCATCCGAATAGCCAAAATCCCTGGCTATTTCGGTCTGGATATACTCCATAAACTGCTCCATCCCGAGCTTTCGTATAGTCTCTGAAACGTCATACAACGAATAATCTGCCGAAAAAGAACGATAGAAAGGACATACTCTGATGCATCTTCATAATATTGTACGCCATTGCGATAAAAATGCAGTCGCCTTCGAAAAGATAAACATCCCACAGCCTCAGAGCGAGTGGAAAGGGCACTCGATCCAGAAAGCAGCCAAACCACCACTTGGTCAGATAAATCGGTGGAATCTGCTGTTTATCCTGAAACAGGAAGGAATGAGACCACTCATCAGGTCGTTAAATGCAATTGACGAACAAAGTGCTTCTTCAGTCGCGACAAGTACTTTCCCAGCACTTTCTCGTAGTGATTCTGGAATCGCATCAGCTTCGGGAATCCGGGAACGAAAAATCCTGAAAACTCACGATGAAAAATAAACGCCAGAAACGTCTTCAAGGGATCCTTTGGTTATCCCTAGTTCTAGGAAATATACCGTAGAAAGTTATTAGCCGCGCATGATGCTGGTTGGATTTTCTCGAAAATATGTAACCTGGTATTAAGAAGCTGCGAAAGAGTTTCTAATGACTATGTTTTAGCGCACGCGACATTATACATTGTGTCGATTTTTGTAAATTTCTTTACCTAAAGACATTTCTCCGCAAATATTTTACGGCATATCGAAAACAAACTTCAGAGAAAGGACGATTTAGATAAAATGCGGTGGCGGTAAGTATTTTATGATTAAACCGAAATGATTCGCAGCGAATTTGTCATACGCAACTAAAAACAATTTACGGTACATTATTCAGACGAACAAGCGAGCCGAGTCTTTTAAAGGAAAAGTCCGATAGGCCATTTTCGGTAGGCACGTACCGTAATCAATTTTTATTTGCGCATGACAAATTGTTGCGATTTATTTTGTCTTATTTTTTAAATGGAGAAAACAGGTTTTAATTTACTCTAATTTGCCATAATCAATTAAAAATAGATTACAGTACATGCCTCCCGAAAATGGCTGACAGGACCTCCGTTTAAAAAAGAGCTGTAAAATCCTACCATGCATTGTATGTCGTGGATCGACCATAAGGGAGTGCAAAGTCCAAAAGGCGTCCTCTTCATCCATGTACATCAACAGAAGTGCCGCGATCTGACTCATCCCTTGGCAATATCCGACTTCCGTGTTGTACATCGCGTACGCCGATAATACGTTGAACAACGACTGCTGTCTGCAAGTGCAAACTTGGCTATGATCCAAGAAAATTATCCGTGAAGAATGCATAAATGAAATATGTATCATTTTTTACTTTAATAAGGACATTTTCTAAATCAAAGAGGATATTTCTCAAGAAACAAGCCCCATAGAAGACGGTTTAAAGTCAAAGACCAACTTGAGGTCGTATCGCTTGCGGAAGAAGACGTGATCTCTGTAGGTGCGATTGATATCCAGATCGATTTGCTTGATATCCCTGGACACGAGCCGCGCTCGCATGAGCAACTCCTTGTAAACATTCTGCTTCGAGCGCGCCTTCAGCTCTGACACGTGCATAAGACGCATCCAAACCTAAAAACAATCGGGTTTGCATGACAAACGAGACAAAGGGGTATCGAAACTCCTGCAGAATAGAATGATGATAAAAGCCTTTTCAATGTGGACAAGCGTGAATCTATGGTAAACAATCGTAATGAATGATTTTGGGATCCTATTGAATTCTGTTTTTCTGGATTATATGCAATTCTATTTTTAGGATCCTATTCTATAAGAGTGCCGAGTTAATGAGGAAAACGTACATGAGCTCGCAGCTTGTCCGGGATACCTTTCCAGATGCGTTCGCGCAGTTTTGGCACCGGTCGCTGTGGATTCCACTGATCCAGCATCTTCACCCATTTTTTCGCTCTCCTCGTCTCCCTCTCTATCTTCTTCCGCTTGTCCACTTCCTCCGGGCTTAGCGGCCCATCCTTGCTGAAAAACCCCCACTGTGTTTCTGACCAAAATTTGCAAATCAGTAAGAAATCTTAGATTAAACAAGGCACATTGCTGGGATAAGTTAATGGCGCTTCTTTCGATCAATGTATAAACGTAAACACAAAGCAACGACTATCATTCTCGCTGAAGAACATTTTTAAGCATCGAAAAGTAAGCTTATCTTTGCCAATTACGGCGTCTAACGAGATTTCTTATTAATAGAAAAATGACGACTACAAAAAGCCCCGACTGAAATTAATTGCCAAGCTTACTGCATAAATCCATGTCGATCGGTGATTTTGTACAGCTCGAAATCCGGATTTTCCCATGGATCAATCTCCTGACCTTCCGTACCCTGAAATTCAAGGCAATATGATTCATATCCCATCATTTTAACATTCACTCGCAATGAGATTGCAAAAAATGATTCAAACTTTTCATTCATACGCGCATAATGGTTATTCCATAAATAGCGCAGCTAAAAAGAGCGACTCTATTCAAAGAAAAACAATGTAAGCGGAAAAGGCCTCTTTGGCACAGCGGATGTTCGCGGAACACAAACGAAAGCAATTTGTCCGAGAGCGCGGAGGATATTTATTGCGCAAATTGGAAAAGTGGACGAAGGAAAAGGGGGACAGCAAGTGTGTAACGAAACGAGCGCGTCGACGAGCGCCACCGATGTCGGAATTGGCGCTCGTCGCCCCCCCCCGTTCCCCCCACACGTGTGTGGTAGTGGCCAATCGATTTTCGACTGCGAGCAACGTTCCCTATCTCCTAGAAAATGTCGATTCGACGATTACAACTCGGCCAACTGAGCGACTCCCACTCGTTTCCCACTCACACTCGAAACTATCGATAAATAAGTGGAGAAAAGACGCCGTGAGCCCTGCGATAAATAAATTCTCACCTTGTCGTAGCGGGAAACGATATCGCTTCGTTCCTGGTACTCGAGGAATTCCGGATCATCGGACATATCGCTGGAAGAGGCGTCATCTTCATCATCTGCAAGAAAGAATATGCATATATTAGTCGGCTGAGAGTAGTAATAAGAAGGAAGGATTGATATGATTGATCGGTCGAATGAACGACCAATCATGATTGGCCTGCGAGTAAACGCACAATGACCTAATCGGGTAACGAAGCCGTAGCCATCGCCCAGCGAGTTGGCTTATTGCAATACGAGACAATCATCTGAAAGAGCCATTCCGCCCGAGGATCAGATGATCGCTTTGGATGAGAGCAACCGACAAGCCGCGACGAGTAGCTATTTACTTTGGCTGGAGTTGTCATCAGAGAAAAATTTGGGCACGTGCAGTTTGTGCGAGAGCGACGAAACTTGATCTCGCACAAGACGAACGGTGCAGTGGCGTTCCGTATATCGTCGTTTGATCGGGTCGCTGAGCGTAGTTTTCAGATGACATCTCACTCTCAAGCTCGCCGAACGCACAAATTGCAGCTCTTCCGAGTGCTGCAGGTCAAGGAGCATGTCCATGACGACAATCGGTGCTAACAATAGCTGGCGCAATGGAGCAAAATAGCTGGCGACAATCGCTGTCAACAATCGGTAGCGACTGCTCCACAACAAGCGATCCGACGAATTAACGGACCGACGACGCACGCCGTGTCGATGAACGACGCATCAGCGAGATAGCTAACTAACGCGAAATGTCGCGGGTCGTCGCAGATCAGCCGGCGCTAACGGCCGAGATTTATTTCGCACGCCAAATAAGCCGCTTCCTTCATTAGCTTGGCGACATCACACCGATGCGGCACCCATCTGTCGCCACGGAGTGCGTCGGCTTCCGCCATAGCGACGGAAGTCCGACGGGGCGATGGGAGAGAGAGGACAAAACGGAGAGAACGCGGCGTCATAAAGCGGTCGACAATACCTTGGAACGGCAGGCGACTGCTCCAGCCCGCAATCTGCGCCGACAACTTTCGCAGTCGGTTTTGTTGATCGACGACGAACGTCGGAGTGGACGGTAGGGACACCCGTTTGAGCAACTGTGGCCTCTCTCGGCCGCCGCCGCCGGTTCCCGCCATTCGTTCCCTTACTTGACAGCTCGACGTCTGATATAAACGCGACCGCATCGGTCGCCCAATCGAGCGACTAATAAAGACGCCATCGGGACCGCCAAGGCCGCGCCGTCAATTCGCGAAAATCAATTTGTTTTCCGATATCAGCGCTTTGTGCCGTTCCTTCGCTCCTTGTTCAATCCACAAGCGTCTCGATTTCCTTAATCGGCTAGGAGCGCCGCCGAGCGTAGCGGCGACGCTACTCGTCTAGCGCGCTCTCATCAACGCACCTTCAACTACGGGCAACAATCTCCCGATCGAAGCTGCTATGCTATTCGACGATACTTTGCTATTCGAACCTCATCGGCCATTTGTACTGCACTGCGCTAAGTTGTGTGGCGGCGGTGCTGTCGCCATCGTCGCCCCACCCTCATTGATCACCGCCGAACAATTATCACAAGCCGTACACAAAAACTTGATAAATGACACCGACTCACCGTGTGGCTGTCCGTTTGGCTGCACTTCTGCCTCAACGGCGAGTCTATCTGCTCGATTTATGAGATCTGCTGCCTGCACGTAATCGTCTTCATCATCGTCTAATATATCCGTTTCTTGAACGACGTTAATAATCGACACTTCGGCCATTAATACTTTCACAAAATTTCTGAAAAAACGCTGACTCATTTTGTTATAATGTAAGGAGCTGACACAGAACAGCACATAAAACAGTATAGCAAATATATTTAAGCAAGTTTAATAGTATAGCGAGGGGAAAACAGCTCGTAAAAAGCGCCTACTCTCCAATTTAATTGGATTAATTAAATCAATCGATTCTTTTGCTAGCGGCGCTACGGTGAATTCCACATTATGCGATAATATCGCTTAGAAGGGGGTCGAGCTAAAGCGATATGCATCTTTATAATGAATATGTATATAAAAATACGTACTCCGAAACGGACACGCGTTTTGGATGGACGGGCGGGCTAGAACGGAGAAGATGACGAACGGAAGCGGGCGTACCAACCGGCCGCCGGGTTGAGCACACACGTTCCCACCGGATTCGCAGGAAGTAAGTTGCGCTGCGTATCATTTTGGTCACTATGGAAAATATTCGCTGACTTTTACCGTAGTACGTGCATAGTTTACCTCTCTTTTCAATATTGCTGTGCAACTTTTACTAAAAGAGAGTATGACTGTGTGGGATAAATTTGGAATCGTGCGGGTTTCGATATTTTTAGATAGGACTGTGTCGCCGCTAATGATATTGAAACTCAAGCGCGCGTGAGCGTGTTCGTTTGCAAGGATATCTCGCGCAGTTTATAGCTTGCTACGATTAGTAGGCAATAGAGTGCATCGATGAAAGTCGTGGGTGATGCATCAATGAAATAGGAGCAGTCCTTCGCATTGTAGATTGCTTACTGCGATTGTTCAACTTTTACTTGCGTTGAAATTGTGAAGTGATTGTAAAATAATTGCAGAAGCGAGCGTACGGCGTCGTAAAACAAGATGCTGTCGGGATCCCTTCTGTTATCGCCATGTACGAGCACTCGTCTGAGTCCTATTTCCATTCTCGCCATATCCCGCGCCTTCGCCGGCCGCTGGTGGAATCAACCATTGTAAGTTGAGATTCGCTTTTGCTCGATTCAGTTATTACAAGAGTTCTTCGGTGTAACACGAATGTTTTGTCTGACTTGAGCGTTTGGTTCTTGCTGTGTTTTCGAAGATCTGATCGCTGATAGAAAGTATCCCACCCATGCAGCAGGTTTCATCACTTTCTTTCTAAGAGGGGAAACTCCAAAAATACGATCCCTTACTGCTAGTTAAGAGTTAAAAAGATCCACGGTTTCAGTTTCTAAACATGCACAATCGATATAATAATTAATTCAGTAGTTACAGTCAATAATTCCATCAAAAAATGCATTTTAAAACTGAGACCGTCGAGTCATATTATCCCAAAATAGGCGTTTACCGAAATACTCGAGAAAGTGGCAGTTCTTTCACTTTCAGACGGCACTCGTCGTCGGCGTCTGAGTCGTCAGACGTGGTGACCGTCGAAAAAGCGCCGAAAGAACTGCGACTTTCTCGAGAAGAGGCGGCGCCGGTGTATTCTCCGGCTCGGTCGGGTGCGTCACCCTGGCAACTGGTGAAGGGCGAAGGCGGCGAACTGATCGCCAACCACAAACTGTGGGAGGCGGCGATACAGAAGACGGAAATTCCCTGGAACGATTACGATTTGATGACGTCAGATGAGCGCACCGTCCATATGGCGCATTGCCGCGCTGTACAGGAACGTAAAATGACGTATAAGGACCCTCTAACGGGTAACTCCGTCTTCACCGTCTCCCAGCTCCTTCTCAACGGCGAATGCTGCGGCAACGGCTGCCGACACTGTCCTTACGGGCTCGAGAATGCGTCCGATCAGATTAAGCGATCCAAAAAGTGGAATGGCGCGTATTGGCTTTGACGAGTGTACATGTGTCTTGCGAAACATTGACATACAAAACATTCATATGCAAATGGATTAGAAGTGATAAAAGATTGTGTGCTATCGTTGACGAATGGACATGACCAATATGACCAGCATGAATGAGTGCGATGGCAGTGGGAGAACGTTGAGCGGAGTTTGTTGCAGAGACGAGATGAGCCGGCACAGGTCGCGACCGCCAAACCCGGGCATTCAGACGATGACGCGCTTCAAGGTGGTCGACAACTCGGTGCTCGGCAAGCAGGCGACGCTCAGCGGAAAAGCGCCTTACTGCATTCACGTTTATAAGAAAGGTGCCCGGCAAAAGCACATGCCTCGCGCTAATCTCGGCGATAAGGTAAAGTTGGGATGAACTTCAAACTCTGAGATTGAAGTTAAATGTTTGACTCAGACGTGTGCGTTAGGTGTATACCTCTTCTTAACCTTAAAGAAGTTTTATACTTATCCTAACCGAGCGAGCGGTTTGAGGATATGGCACTGTGTCTATAAAATAAAGGAGCCACTTCAGTTAGTAAATTTTGGCTACATCTTTTAAACAGTGGTCGCCAAATTTTTTAGCAAAAGGTTTTTGGAGAGATTAATCCCTCATTAAATCGGCAGGCCATACCGTCCAAAGCCCCAACCCCTTCACAAGACCGGTAAGACAATCGAAAGTACTTTAGATGTCCTAGAATCCTCGGTCGGCCCTTGACAAATTACATTCCACTCCATAGCAATTCCGCCATGGACTCCTTAATACGCAATTAACGTGCAATGCGTTCAGATTCTGGTAGCAATCAAGGGGGAGTTGAAGAAGGCATTTGTGGTTGGTGAGTGCCGACACCGCTCGCTGACGGAGCATGGAGTGCCCTCCACTGACAGCAACAATATCGTCCTCATCGACGACGAGGGCAATCCTCTCGGCACGCGCATTCTCGCCCCCATTCCGTCGGCTTTGCGCGCCCGACGCGATCATCCCGAACTCACTAAGCTCCTCGCTCTCGCCACCAAATTCGTTTAACGATTACTTTTTCTGCGTGACTTTGCTCTTCCGTGTGCAGTTTCGTAGAAGATTCTAGGTTGGATTCGGGGATACACAAGAATACCGATTTTTTGCCTTTCCCAATCTTGATACTTTTTTGGATTTTTTGCCTTTCACAATCCTGAAACTTCGAATTTCGGCAAAGCTTCAGATATTTGGTTCCCGAAATCACAATTTTGATCCTCGAAACCGCGTTTTCGATCCTCTCGAATCCAACCCTAGAAGATCTGATTGCAAGTTGCGCGCTATCTGCCTCGGCGTAGCGTCTTTGCTCAGTGACACAGTCAGAAATTTATGCAGAATAGTATCTTGTTTGTTTTGTTACGCATAAACTTGCGGAATACTTGGTACAAGATGTTCCATTCATCAGTCAATTCGCGATAAGCAATGATCAATCGCTTATCGCATGCTAAAGGTCATCGTCAAACAAAAACAGCAGCAAATGATTCAGCCTTCGTTTCCCAACACATGAATCAGCTTGCCAACAAAATCGCCGACCGCTTATCGCCACACAGTGTTTAGTAGCCTCAAACAATAGCTACTATGGCGATTACGGTACCGTTATGCTCGTTGATAGTTTTTCTGTCAGCCGTCGTAGTCGGCGGAAGACACCACAAGTTTTCCTTGGCGCATAAAAGTTTTGACTGGATCTGCAAAGAGCAGCGGACGGAATTCGCCTCGCTCGGACCCTGCAGTCGACAATACCTCGAATGCGACGATTATCTGGGAGCCATCGTAAAGAACTGTCGCGACTACGAAGTCTGGTCGAACGATGGCTGCATCAGCGCCAGTGACAGTTACTGTTCGATTTCGACATACGATCGAGACTTGCTCAATTCGCGAACCGAGCAGCTGGCGGTTAGAGCCAAGATTTGCGATCGCGATCAAGGCGTTTTCTTCGCGGCGAAGAACCATCATGGTCATGAGATTGACGAATGCTCTCGTCAAGCGATCATTTGCTCTGTCGACAACAAGGAAGCGTCCGTTACCGCCGTCGTCACCTGCCCAGACGGTTCTGTCTGTTATTAAAATGTCAGTATATTATTTAAATTTATTGCTTGCAGAGACGGTGTTGGACGCGTTCACGATGAACTGCACTCAGCCCTCATACAGTTGCATCGATGCATACGACTACGACAAAGAGCACAATGGCGTTCGCTTCTCTGTCGAGCGCTTTCTCGTCGATGCCGTTTGCGACGCAAATGCCGAATACTCTTACGAATCAAAGCTGTGCGCGCCATGGTTCCTCGACTGCTCGAGACGAGAAGTTGTCAACTGTCGCAATGACCATTTCTACGACGAAAAGCGAGGAGAATGCCGCTCGAAGCACGAGGTCGACTCCTGCATCGACGAGACGGTCTGCTACGGCGGCGAATGGAGCAAGAAGCTTTCGGTGGCTCCGTGTCAACAACAATTTGTCTGGTGCCGCGGTGGACGCATATTTGACTACGGCTGCGTTCGTGGGCGAGTGTTTGACGGCAGAGGGTGCAAAGACAGAGACCTCGTACCGGAATGCGGCGGAGGAACGTGTCGAGAAGGCGAAACATACAAACACGACGACTGCAACAAGTACACTAGATGTCATAACGGCCGATTATTCGTCGCGTCTTGCGATCGCGATCAAGCGTGGTCGATCGATCAGCAGAAATGCCTTTATGACCGATACTGCGCGGCCAAGAACTGCGCGCGCGATGGCACGTGCGCTTCAAGCCCCGACTTGAAAACATGCAACGAAGGACATAGCTTTCTCGATCAAGAGCCCTGCACTGGCAAGTACATGGACTGCATAGACGGTCACTACGAGGAGAGATCGTGCGCTCCGAATCATTCCTGGCGGGTGCAAGCAAGGAAATGCGTCTATGACGCCGAATGCTACGGTACGGACGCTCGCGTCGTCAGCGGCGAATGTCTTAACGGAGATACACGAGAAGTCGACTGCTACCGCTTCGCGAA
>NIUQ01002761.1:0-20625 GCA_002796945.1 Plectus sambesii
ACTGGAGCTGATATCTTTTTGCATTTTTGTATGTACATCTCATCCTGTTTACTCGCCTTGTCTAATAACGTTAGCGGGCCGAATTCAGTCTACGCTCTCGAGAGGGGGCTTTTCAGTCCACCACCCTGAGGGGGGCCGTTTTCAGTCGAGAAGGGGGCTGAATTAAATCCTGTCCTACATGAACACCGAATTCCCGCAATCATTGTTGGCCATATCTTAGTTCCTCATTAAATATATGAGCGCGCTGCAAGCATCAGCGCGCGTTTTCCGTATAGTCGAACGTTGCGCTTTCTTCTTCTCTTCGACAGTAGCGTCGGAGAGAGAATGTCAACATTGATGGCGCCGGGACTGATGATGGCCGGATTGAGCAACGCCGGCGATAGAACACGACCGCCCAACGCGCTCGACGACAGGATTGGCGGACTGAGCAAGAATGGACAGAGGATGAACGGGCTGAGCACAATGGGACGTAGGATAGCCGGTGAAAGAACGATAGGCGCCACAATCCATGGAGAGAGCGCACGAGGACCCAGGATACGCGGCGAAAGAAGACGCGGACCTGAAAAAGATTTCTGTTCAGTTATACTAATTTCTTTACTTGGGAGGCTAATATTTTCATTATATAGCATTTCTATAGCCATTGTAACGCTTTTGTATCTGTTGCTAGCTATTGCAACGCAATAGTAAGTAATTCATGATCCGTTCTTGGCAAATGTTTGATAGGCTCTGCCCATATTACTGGAATAAAATGCCCGTTGCGGTAGAACGCAAATAGCAGTCAGCTTGGTAGAGTAAGGCTCAATGTGCTTTTAGTTCGATTGTGGAAACGAAAGCTTATGCATTAACAATGCTAGTCACTGAAAATAAAGAGCTACATACCGACGATGACCGGGAAGAAGAGACGAGGGCTGAGAAGCTCGAAGTTAAAGACGACAGGACTGAGGATGCTGGCAACGAACATGGTCGGCGATAGAATGATGTAGCTGAGCACACTGGGCATGAGGATCTGAGTACTGAATATGAAGGGCTTCAATATTCGCTGTTTCATGCGGCGAGGCCAACTACGCATCGCGGCTGACATCTCAGGTTCAGTGTCACGCGCCACCTGTCCCACCATTCTGCGCAGGAGATGTTTCCGATCGTGCTCGTCGTACCTTTCGTACTCGTCCAGCGGAATGTCGCATTGTATGTCGGCCACATCCTTATAGTATGCTAAATTATCATGCTTTATTAAATGACCGACAGTTTTCAGCGGAACTGTAGCTTTGTGTGACCAAAACACTGTTTGAATAAAATAGATCACCTGTAAGCATAAATATTTCCTTCTACTACACTTTAATTCCGTTTGAATAGAGCGTTTCTCACTGACTACTTGGTGAAGCAGGAAAATATAGCACATACTTAAGCAGAAACCTGTATGTAGGCAAAATCTTTAAATTCGTAATATTCGATAAAACGTGTTTTTGGAACATTCTGGATGTCGCACGCGACAATTAACAGTATCCCAAAAAACTTACAATCGTCTTCATGGTGCATATCTCTCAGCTGTTTCGGGTGAGCGAATGAGAAACCCTTAGTGTCGAGCTCAAACTGTTGATGTTTCGTCAAAGAGGAGAGTAATTTCATCCAGGTGGAGTTCATTCGCAAATTTGCTTCAATCATCGACTTAGCGATGTCTTGCCAATCTGCCAGACCCGCCACTCCTTCTAGTGTCTTTTCAACTTGAAAGCGAGCGCCCGACGCCTCCATTATCAGGTCAAGAACAGCGTCGCGGTCTTCTGCTTGGAACCCTAAAATCGCGAGATTTATTGAATAACCATCGCATCACTTCCTTCATTCAATATATATTATGCCTGCACCGCCTTCGCAGTTTAAGAAGTGAATGGATGTGATAGAAAAAGCTATAGAAAGAGTAAAGAAATAATTCTATCGTCGACATCGAAGTTTAAAACAAAAGGAGCAATTCGAGAAGTCGTGGTTATATTTAAATTATGCGAAACGAAAGTCAGATCAGAGTCATGTATAAATTTTTGATGCTTAAGTCCAAAAAATTGTTGGGCATTGCTTAATTTAAATTTCATGCTATGTAAATATTAAATTCTTCCTCTATATGACACACAACGGACTAAAATTGCAAAGTCCCGAAACGGTGATTTTACGAGTCGATAAAATTTACACTTTTTCTGGCGAAAAGGTCAGGAAAGTAAATTGCGCTTTCATATTTTGATGGCATAACAATAAACATCGATAACACGCTACGATCGCTTCACACCTTCAGTTCTCTAAATGAAGAACCATAGTAATAAAAGAAATTGGTACCTGTTGCGTTCATCAGCTCCGGTACTGAAGCGATACTATTTGGGTCGTTCTCATCTTTGTAAAACGAAAACAGAGTTGGTGAGAGAAGCTTTTTTTTCTCCGTTCCATCGGGCGGCATAAGTGGGGCGAACTTGGGCGACAAAAATTCAAGATTTTCTTTTTCGGAAGCGTGCAGTCCGTCAATAATGGCGTCCATATCCTGGACTTCTTTCAGCGGATTCTTATCGTCATCTGGACCGAGCACCTCTTCGTCTGTCTTGGCCAGCGCAAACGAACTTTTCTCTCTCAGGACGTTGTCGAGCGCACGGTTTTCGTTCTAAACGACATGTAAACGGGTTGTCATTAATTTCCAGATTTGTTTTCGCGCAGATTATATCACATCCGCACACTTCTATAAGCTAGCGATAACTATTTATATATTTTACCTCAATTTTCTTCATGGTTTTCATTTGGTGATCGAGCTCTTTGACTTTTTCGTAGGTCTCTTTCCAGGTCTGCTTACCAGTATCGTCGCCACGCAGCATTTTAGCGGCAAAGTTGGCTGCGGCAGCGAGAGGCGATTTAGTAGTCGGCTCCCCTCCCATTAAATTCGGCATGCTACCCATATGGTGAACGACAACTCTTTCGCCAGCTCGTTCTGCACTGCCAACCAGTCGCGCGCCATCGTCGGAAGGTCGTTGAAAGGTGGGGATATTGTTCGACGTCGAGGTTGGAAGTTCAGTAGTAGTCGTTGTAGCTTCTACTGTAGCTTGCTGGTAAGCGCTGCTTATACCTTGAGTAGGGGTAGCTCGCTGACCGACTCTCGATCGAAAACGCACATACTGCTGTTTCGTAAAGTCGATAACATTGACAGGTCGGCCGTTTAACTGTGACCCGTTTTTGGAGAATCGGGTTAATCGCTTCGTCTGACGCTTCATTCGTCGAACGCCGAATGCTCCAACCCAGTTTATTCCAGACTTCTCCTTATCCAGCATGCTATATGCGAGCATGATGCATTTGGCTTCGCTCTTCTGTGGGTTTGGGTCGTCCTTCGCAATGCTCGCAATACAGCGTTTCAGTTCTCTTCGGGTGGATAGCGACGCTTCTTTGTGAATTTCATTTCCCACTGCCGTCAACAATCCGTTCACTGCTCGCATATAATGGGTTGTGTAAAGGTGGTTCACTTCTGCCTGCTGCTTTTTGTTGGCCATCAAATCGTCCCATTTTATTCCTTTTTTGTGCTCGACTTTGGTGTGCGCTAAGACTGCAAACGTGTTTGCTATTAAACTGAGTCAAAGAAGGCACCAAAAAATGTTTGTTGGTGTTAAGAAATGATTAGCAACTGAAGACATCGACTGAATATATGAGCAAGTATTTGCGAAATCGTAAAGCATACCTAGAGAAGGTAAATAGATTTTAGATCAACATAAGTGCTAGGCTGAACTCAACTAATTATTTGTCTTAATATGTTCTATTAATCTCTCTATGGTTATCTCAATTAATAACATGGGTAGAAACGTACCGCCTGCTAGAAAGAGAAGAATGCATATCAGCGACAGTTGAAATTCTCTCTGAAAATAAAACGCTTTCTTAATATTTTTCACAAATATAACCGAAAACTGACTGAGCGAGGCAATAAATTACACAGAAGATAAACATCAAATAATTATTGTTAATAGAAGTAGCACATTTGCGAGATTTCAGTTTCAGTTTGAGAGTGTCGATTAGCCAGATAAGATTATTATATTTTCAGTCACGTGCTCTTTCGATAGTTGGCAGTGGGCCAGTATCGGAGAGAGTTGCACAAAAATTTTATCGTCTGCTGTACTAGGAGTTTTGCACACCTAACAGATCCGCGCACAAATAAATCTGCGTGTGGCGAATACAATTGATAAGTTGCAGGGATTCCGTGAAATGATACATGTGTAGTACATTTTATCGGCCTTGCGAGTTACTGCCATTCATTTCGCGCAGTGATTAATTTGCCCGCATATTTGCATAAGTCAAATTTCTCCTGCAGTCTAATGTTAGCAGGTTAACGAAAAATGAATCGTGAGAAATTAATTTTTGAAAGGCTGCGGCTCTTTCCGGGACCTCTATCAAAGAAGAATATTCTTGTGCTACGAACAATTGCACGTTGATTAAAATTTAGGTCATTGTACATTGGGAAAGGAAAGGAGGCCAGAAAGGGATCGTGTGCAGCGCGAAAGGAGGTATTTGACGCGCATCAGTTGCGTTCTCTTGCACTTAAATGGGTTACGGATACTCGACGGAGAAATGGGTAAAGTGTCACTCGCTGTTCGTCTCGTAACGAAGATTGAACAATCCCGGCATTGATTAGAGTGGTGAAATTTGAGTATGATTGGTGAACGATCAACGAATATAACAGACTCATTATCAGTTGGTTCAGGTTCATTACTAACTTTGAACATAGTGACGCCGCTTTTGTACTATGTTTGAGCAAGAAGAGAAAATGATGCAGCGTAACCTTGCTCTCAGAGATAAAAATGACCCCTAAGATGCAAGTGACAGGGAAGAGAGTTGATTGCTAGAATGCCTGACGCTAGCTTAAGCCAGTTGCCAATATGGAATACAGTAAAGTAAAGACTTTTGTAATAGAATGCTTTATTAAAAGATAAAAGATATTATCAAATACGAGTATCATGAAGCTGATTCTTTCCGTCTATTCGTTTGCGAAATTCGGTCGAAGCCTGCTCTCTAAATCGACTTCATTGTTATTGCACCAAAAAATAAATTATTCATTGTTTTAATGAAGTTGTTCATTGAAAAATCAATAACGAACGTTGAGGTTCAAAACATTGGTATGATTTTTCAATGAGTTATTGTCCACCCAAAAGCTTCTGGCACCCGAGTCCATTTTATGCAAACTATTCAAAAGTTAGCAAAATACGATACTAAACGCGATTTAAATTTCGTTACGAGCATCATTAATTTGAGGCTGAGGGAGAATTCCAGTTATTAAAAATGTAAGCACAAAATGAGCATTTGGCATAGGAAAATCTAAGAGTAATGAAACAGAGCAAAAGCATCGCGTTATTTCCGCGAAAGCATCGACAGTTCGTTGGTAATACGAAACTCTGCTTACAGGCTTATGACAAATGACGCTCTCGCACTTGTGTAGCATAGCAACAGAGGACCGATTGCCATGCAACACGCTACATTTTATAATGGGATTCCATAGATTTATCATTCAAATTCGGTTCTGATTCCTGTTCTTATGATACCCCAAAGTTTTCCTATATAGAATATGTGTACCCGGTACTAACGATCCTGAACCGGAACCGAAACCTTTAATTAATTATTCGCGCTCCTCACATAAATAGTCACAATGATACATATAATAATTAAAATAGGTTATAGCCTCTTATTCTGTAGGTAAAATTTGTGGCACCAGTGGCAAATGTCACGGCGCGTGTAAACGTGAATTGGCACAATTTATTGCAAAGATCGCTGTTTGAACGCAAAACTCAATTGATCGACAGGAACCAGAATTTAACTACAGTTGTTTGAAATAGACTCGGGTACCACAAGCGTTAGCGTGGACAATATTTCATTAAAGCAACGCATATTTTTTTAGTGCGATCATAATGAACTCTATTGAGAGAGTATAACGTTTCTTTTCAAAAGGATGTTGTGAAAAATATGATTAAAAATGCGGTCTCGTAACGTCTGCTCTCGGAACAGTTCTATTTTTGCCTCAAAATTTGCGCATTTAGTCGGCCTATCTCAGGTATTTAAACCTTTAATTCTTGAACCGAGGGAAAATGATGAACGGCAAAGAGAAAGCAGCATTACTTCACAACCCCTATTGACTGATGAGTAAATAAATAATCATTTGTCTCGCATTTATAGTAAGCGCGTAAACAGGACAATTATCAGAGGCAATCATATTGAGGAAATGAAAGCAATCACATAGTTTGAGCGTTACTTTTGTCGAAGAACTTACCATAGCCTGATGCTCAGCAGTTAACAAATAGGAATGATCTTCTAAATGTGACGAACCAGGCAGAGTTGTGTAACCAATAATTTATGAATCGGGACGTCGAGATATCGGGCTGTCGCTCCTTTATTCTACTTAATCTAGGACGAAACGAAGGAGATGAAAGGAGGTCACATCGCAGGACGCCGCAGTAATTCACACTTTCCTAGGAAACATCCACCGTTTGAACATGCGATCACTTTTTTGACTTTTTGAGAACATTCAGTTTTCGTCAGTCAGCGACCTTTTGAAAAGAGATTGAGGTTGATTTGATTACGGCGTAATAAACACGACTGTAACATTTTATAGCATTAAACTTGAACATTTAAAAACTGAAAGCATATGTTCAATAAAATTATATCATAGCGACGCTTTGAACAGTAACCTCAAAACGCAAGTTGCTTGCACATTCATCAGATTCAGTTTCTCTTAATTCATATATAACACAAATACATTGATTTATTAGAAATTACATACAAGAAAACGAAATTCTCGCAATAATTGTTGGCCATATCTTAGTTCCTCATTAAATATATGAGCGCGCTGCAAGCATCAGCGCGCGTTTTCCGTATAGTCGAACATCGCGCTTTCTTCTTCTTCTCTTTGAGAGCAACGAAGGAGAAAGAATTTCGACGTTGATGGCGCCGGGACTGATGATGGCCGGGTTGAGCAACGCAGGAGACAAAACACGACCGCCCAGCGCGGTCGGCGATAAGATGGGCGGACTCATCAAGAACGGACAGAGAATGAACGGGCAGAGCACTTTGGGACGAAGGATAGCCGGTGAAAGAGTGATCGGCGCTAGTATAAATGGAGACAGCACACGAGGACCCAGAATACGTGGCGAAAGAAGACGCGGACCTGAAAACGATTTTTGTTCAGTTATATTTAATTCTTTACTTATGCGGTGACTATTTTCATTATATGGCATATGGACAGGAATAACATCTTTATGTACATATTAGATTTGTGATCGGGTTTCAGGGCTTCATCTAATCAACTTTTCCCATTTCTCCGGCAAACTAAGTGAGCACCTACAATGTTGTGCTTCATATCGGGTCCTTAAGTATCTCAAAAGAGCTGAACTTGTATCAGCGAACGCGTGGTAAATTGCAAATTTGCATACTGACAGAAAGTAGTATACGGTCGTTGCCATGAAATTGCACAAATGCATTGCAGCGGGACTGTCTGCGACAGACAGTGATGACATAATTCTAGATGTCTCTCAAATAAATATAACAAAATCTTGTAAACACTCCCGAATGCCGTCTATTTATACTTCTTCCGCCTTTCAGGATGTACTTTCAAAAGAATAAATTGCGTCGAAAATGTATCTAAACTGCTGGATATCGTAACGCCATAGCAAATAATTGATAATGCGATCCTACCAATCGTTGGACAGGTTCCTCCCGTATTTTTGGAATATTTCGGAATGTCCGACGCGGTTCGACAGTACCCAAACGACAATTAGCATGGTAGCGTAGCGCTCAAAGTGCTTTTAGTTCGATTGTGCAAATGAAAGATTTCACATTATCAATGTCAGTCACTAATAATAAAGAGCTGCATACCGAGAATGACTGGGAAGAAGAGACGGGGGCTGAGAAGCTCGAAGTTGAAGATGACGGGACTGAGGATGTTGGCAACGAACATAGTCGGCGACAGAATGATGTAGGTAAGTACACTGGGCATGAGGATCTGACTACCAAAAACAAAGGGTCTCAATATTCGCTGTTTCATGCGGCGAGGCCAACTGCGCATAGCGGCTGACATCTCGGGTTCAGTGTCGCGCGCCACCTGTCCCACCATTCGGCGCAGGAGATGTTTCCGATCGTGCTCGTCGTACCTTTCGTACTCGTCCAGCGGAATGTCGCATTGTATGTCGGCAACATCCTTATAGTACGCTAAATTATCACGTTCTATTTAATGACCGACACTTTTTAGCGGGACTGCAGTTCTCTGTTACCGAAACTTTTTGACCAAATTAGATCAACCCACTGCATAAATATTTCCTTCCACTAAACTTATATTTTGTTTCCGTAAAGTGTTTTTTTGATAAAGAGGTGTAACAGGAAAATAAAACCCATCCCTCAGCATAAATTTCTTTAGATAAAAAATGTTTGCTCGTTATAATCAAAAGAAAAACGCAGGAAACTATAGGCACAATTGTACATATAATATTTTTTGCAACTCTTAGTTAATTTCGGATTCTTCTGAACGCCGCACGTGGGAATGAACGACATCCCAAAACACTTACAATCGTTGTCATGATAAAAATCTCTCAGCTGCTTCGGATGGGCAAATGAGAAACCCTTAGTATCGAGCTCAAATTGTTGATGTTTCGTCAAAGATGAAAACAGTTTCACCCAGGTAGAATTCAGTCGCAAATTTGCTTCAATCATCGCCTTAGCAATGTCTTGCCAGTCTGCCAGACCCGCCATTCCTTCTAATGTCTTTTCAACTTGAAAGCGAGCTCCCGACGCCTCCATGATCAGGTCAAGAACAGCGTCTCGGTCCTCGGTTTTGAATCCTGGAATCGCGAAAATTAATTCCAGGCACATAGTTTTCTCGTTCAAGGTCAATCGTACGTGCACCTCTAGGAAATTTCAAGCAATGATTGCGTTGCTATGAGTACTCCCTCAATATTTCATCATCAAATATTACTGATATAATAATATATCAGGGGATGAGTTAAAGACGTCATTAACTTCTTCTTAATATTGTAGTCAGAGTCCATGTTATTTAATTTTACTAGCAGTTCAGGAAATGGCAGTGTGAGTTTAATTAATTAAAACCAAATCAGGTTATAGTAAGGCATAATAAACGTTCGAAGCCACAATTTAAGACATATTTAATGGTAATGCTAAACGAAAGTTGCTGACTACAGTGTCAAAAGTTTAATCCTTTAAATGACTTGATACATGATAAAAGTGATTCATCGCTTATATTCTGACTTCAAACTTCTAAGATCTGCATTGAATTATATGTTAATATTATATTATACCGCAGTTTAAAGACGGAATCACTAATACCATCGGTAGCACGCTGTGATGGCTTCACACCTCCAGTACCCCTATTGAAGTACTGCTAAGGGATGGATATTGATACCTGTCGCGTTCATCAGATCTGGCACAGAGGCGATACTATTTGGGTCGTTCTCATCTTTGTAAAACGAAAACAGAGTTGGTGAGAAGAGCTTTTTTTTCTCCGTTCCGTCGGGCGGCATAAGTGGGGCGAACTTGGGAGACAAAAATTCAAGGTTCTCTTTTTCAGAAGCATGCAGTCCGTCAATAATGGCGTTTACGTCCTGAACTTCTTTCAACGGATTTTTATCGTCATCTGGACCGAGCACCTCTTCGTCTGTCTTGGCCAACGCGAAAGAACTTTTTTCTCTCAGGACGTTGTCGAATGCGCGATTTTCAGCCTAGAATACATGTGCACGGGTTGTCAATGATTTCCAGATTTGTTTAAGCCCAAGTTATTTCAGATCTACGCACATCTATGAGCTAGTTGTAATTATTGATATGTTTTACCTCAATTTGCTTCATGGTTTTCATTTGATGATCGAGTTCTTTGACTTTTTCGTAGGTCTCTTTCCAGGTCTCCTTGCCTGTATCGTCGCCACGCAGCATTTTAGCGGCAAAGTTGGCTGCGGCGGCGAGAGGCGATTTAGTAGTCGACTCTCCTCCCATTAGATTCGGCATGTTTGCCATATGATGAACGACAACTCTTTCGCCAGCTCGTTCTGCACTGCCAACCAGTCGTGCGGCATCATCAGAAGGTCGTTGAAAGGTGCGGAAATTGTTCGACGTCGAGGTTGGGAGTGCAGTAGTAGTCGTTGTAGCTTCTACTGTAGCTTGCTGGTAAGCACTGCTTATACCTTGAGTAGGGGTAGCTCGCTGACCGACTCTCGATCGAAAACGCACGTACTGCTGTTTTGTGAAGTCGATAACTTTGACAGGTCGGCCGTTAAACTGTGACCCGTATTGGGAGAATCGTGTTAATCGCTTCGTCTGACGCTTCATTCGTCGAACTCCGAATGCTCCAACCCAATTTATTCCAGATTTCTCCTTATCCAACATGTTATATGCGAGCATGATGCATTTAGCCTCGCTTTTCTGCGGGTTTGGGTCGTCCTTCGCAATGCTCGCAATACAGCGTTTCAGTTCTCTTCGAGTGGATAGAGACGCTTCTTTGTGAATTTCATTTCCCACTGCCGTCAACAATCCGTTCACTGCTCGCATATAATGGGTTGTATAAAGGTGGTCCATTTCTGCCTGCTGCTTCTTGTTCGCCATCAAATCGTCCCATTTTATTCCTTTTTTGTTCTCGACCTTGGTGTGCGCTAAGACTGCAAACGCGTTCTTTATTTAACTGAGTCAAAGAAGAAGTCGAGTTTTTTTTGGTGTTAAGAAATGATTAGCAACCGAAGACATCGACTGAATATATAAGCAAACATATAAGATATCGTAAAGCATACGTAGAGAATGTAAATAGGTTTTCGATAAACATAAGTGCTAGGCTGCACTCAAGTTACTGTTAGTCTAAGTTTATTCTATCAACCTCTATATGATTATCTAAATTAATAACATGGGTAGAAACGTACCGCCTGCTAGAAAGAGTAGAATGCAAATCGGAGGCAAGCGATAATCGCTCTGAAAATAAAGCTTTTTCCGTTGCAGTTGTCACAAATTAAACCCAAAATTTATCAAATGGTGCGAAAAGAGCGCAAGAGAAGCATTTCATGTGATCATTTTTAATAGAATAGCGCTCTTCGGTACATAGGTTCCAACTAGCGAGCGTGGATTAGCCAAGAAACACCGATTAAGGCAAATCTAGAATTATTTAGATGCACAGCAGCAGTCTTAGGGCGACGTGCCCTAGAGCTGCGCAGTTAATAGCCACTATGTGCGGAAAGAGCTGTCCTTGACACCGATATTTTTTAGCGCGGTGACAAACTACGATATTTGCATGGTTTGCTTGAAAATATACATGTGCAGTACATCTACATGGCCTTGCATATATACGACTTTTTCGCCACAGATCAACTGATTTGCCCGCAACCGTTTGTTAAGTAAATTTTTATTAAAGTTTCATATCAACAGGTTAAAAAAAAGTTAGATCGTAAGTACATAGATATATTCTGAATGTCCACTGCTTCAACTACAATGGATTGCACTAAAGAATGTTCGCGCGATATAAACATTCTGAATAAGTGTAACTTTTACGTCATTGCCCTCTCCAATCCTACCTTTATGCCTCATAGTGGCAAGAGGGTGGCCCTGGGCGTTGGCCAGCGAAGTAAGGTGGGGTGTTTACCCTGGCAAGTCCAACTAAGCTGAGAAGGTGGTCAACATCCAACTGGGTGTAACCCAGTTGGGCTTAGCTAAGTAAAGGAGGTACCGGTCTAGAAGCCCAGCCAGCTAATGAACGGTCAAATCAATGGCTACGACAGCACTCAGAAAAGGACCCCAGTACCCTGCGCGTTTACATGCCCATCCCACAGCGGCGGGATGACCAGGCTGTAAACGAGGGGCTGCTAGAATCTCAGGTAGAAGGCCGCTAAATGGAACAAGCACCAAACTATCCCTATCGATCGCCACCTTCAACGCTAGAACTATAGCAAGAGAGACCGACCTAGCAGCAATCATAGAAGAAAAGAGCCACATCGCTTGCGACATCCTCGGGCTATGCGAAACACGACGGCAGAAATACCTCTATGCAGAATGGAAGGATGGATCGACAGTGGCCCTGGGGGTTGGAGAAGATCCAAGAAACGTTGGCGGGATTGGATTCATAGTCTCTAAGGAGTGGTCCAAATCCATTGACTCACTGGATGTCTCAAGGCCAAGAATAGGAGTGCTGACGATCAACCTCCAGAAGCAGCAAACACTACGCATCATCCAAGTCTATGCACCGACATCAGCAGCAGACGACGAAGAAATTGAACGGTCCTACGACGACCTTGAAGAAGAGATGCAGATTCAATCAAGGTTGACGATGATGCCCTTGAAGAAGTCTCCAGCTACGTCTACCTCGGCTAGGAACTGACTATGAATCACGACATCAGCCGCGAGCTTGCACGACGCCAAAAGGCAGCATGGATTAGCTTTGCGTCTATTTGACAGCCAGCGATCTCAACGGCAGACCCCAAACTATGTGCTCATCTCTTCAACTCGACAGTCATCCCAGCACTCATCTACGGCAGTGAAACATGGTCCCTGACAAAGAAAGACGCTGAGAAGCTTGCAGTCACCGAGCAAGCTATGGAAAGGCGCCTGCTAAAGATCACTCTCTGGGATCGCATCCCAGACAAGCGTATTCGTGAGATGTCGAAAGTAAGAGACGTTATCTACGCAGCCACCAAAAGCAAGCTGTGCTGGGCCGGGCATGTAGCTCGAAGGACCGATGATAGATGGACGAGTTCTGTCACTGAATGGTTCCCTCGCGACATCAAGCGCACCCGAGGACGTCCAGCCACCCGATGGGAGGACTCGATTGCAAAAGAATTTGGCCGACAGTGGCGACGAGTAGCTAGCGACCGCAGGCGATGGCGGGAGTGCTGTGACCTGCGTTATCCGCAGGGATAACTGATTAAAGGCCGATTACGATTACGATTACGTCATGAACCTTGAGAAGGGAAGGAGGCCAGGAAATAGAAAGTATCGGGTGACGGGCATAAAAGGCACTCGCGCGCATAAGTTCTCCGACACTTAAGTGGGTTACGGACATTCGACGGAGAAATGGGTAAAGTGTCACTCGCTGTCTGTCTCATAACGAAGACTGAACGATTTAGACATTGATCTCAGTGACGACACTGGACTTTGATCGCTGTCAGCGATCAGCGAATGTTACAGATTCATTATCAAATGGTGAAAGTTCGTTTCTACCTTTGAACAAAGTGATACCGCTTTTGTACTATTTTTGAGCAAGAATAATGCAGCGCTAATTTTTCACAAAGATAACTGAGCCCTAATATGTAAGTGCCACGGGAAAGAGTTAATTGTCAGAATGTCTGCCGCTAAGCTTAAGCCAGTTGTCCATATGAAGCACGATCAAGAAATGAGTATTATAGTAGAATGCTTAATTTAGAGATAAAATAGATTGTCAAATGCGAGTATAGTTAGTGTAGCCGAGTCTTTCTGTTTCATTGTTTGCGAAATTTGGTAAAAACCAAATGAAGTTTCATTTCCGAAAGATTTAATGAAAAATGAGACTGAAAGACGCGGTTGCATGACAGTAATTCTTGATCCGAGAGAAAAGGAGGAACGGCTAAAAGAAAGAAGAGATACACCACAATCCCTATCGATAGAGGAGCAAATGAAAGTTCATTCCGTTTCGCATTCAAAGAGAGCGCGGAAGTACGCAAATAATAAAGTGATCAGGTAGGCAATCGGATTGAGGAAACGAGTGCTATCACATAATTTGGACGTTACTTTTGTTGAAGAACTTACCATAGTTCGGCGCTCAGCAGACAAAGGACAGGATTGTTCTGCTAATGTCACGAACCAGTCAGAGTTGTGTAACCAATGATTTGTGAATCGGGACGTCGAGATATCGCTCTCTCGCGCCTTTATGCTACGTTATATCGGACGAGACGAACGAGTTGAATTGAGGTCACCTTGCAGTACTCAGCAATAAATCACGTTGTCCTAAGATATGTCCACCGTTTAAACTTGCGATTGCCGTAAAACTTTCCTCTACAGTAGGGCACTGACAGGGAAGTTCTCACTAATTTAAGGCTGCAGTTCAGTATAACTTTTGATGTACAGAGTAGCTTACTAAAATACCAAGAATTTCGATTGCCCTAACTTTTGCTATTAGAAACCTACTCCAGTAAAATATTTGACCAGAGACAGTCAACTGCGTTTTTAACGCCTGGCTTTATAACGTCGCTGTCTTTATAACGTCGGTCTTTGACCGGTGCCTTGACCGACGTTATAAAAGCAGTTGACTGTAGTAGAGTAATCTGACTAATTTCATAGCATTCGGTAGTCGCCTCTCCAACGTTGGAGTACGAGTTTTGTTAGTGACACTGTGCTTAAGAGTGCATTCTGATCAAATTTGCCCTGGATCTTCAAGAAAACTTTCATTTTTCATCATTTTGGGCCCTTTCAAAGTAGTGTTGATAGATTTGATAGCGGCGTAACAAACACAACTGTAACATTTTATAGCCTTTGACTTGAACATATTACTGTTGAAATTATAAGTTACCAACAATAATAACATAAGCGACGCTTTAATGCATGCACAGCGAGAACCTCACAGACATGTATAGACTGTAAAGATTTAATTTTCTCTGCGCAGTGCTAATATAGATCTTTAAATTAATCTAAGATGAGCCTATGTTACGCTGCTTTAAGTCATGATTAAACCGAAACCTTAGTGCATACGCTCGACAGCAGATAGTAGTCAGACACCGTTGGAAGCTATGATAGAGGCTCGTGCGCTTCGGAGAGTGAATTATATAGATGTTACTGCAAATATCATTTGAAGCTTCAATCGAACATCGAAGTAGTCTAGCAAGTGTTACATTCTTAGTATAACATTCTTCATTTTTGCGGAAACGATGACGAGATGCGAATTTTCGAGGACAGGATAAGCCAACAACTTTTGGGTAGGAGCCCGCCATATGACTGCGACCGTAGAATGATCCGATCGGCCGTAGTATGCCTGACACCGGGATGTTGCCAATGTGGAGATTACCGCAGCAAAGCTGCTACCCATTTTCCGACCCGCGAAGGGATGAACACCATGGTTGGATGAGGAGTCGCCCTCGGCAGGAACTGAACCCGCGTCTTTGAGACCGGTGAGTGGTGCTTCAAATCACTACACCATTCGACCCTTTTCCAGCACTATCAGACACTGACGTATGCAAAAGCGAAATGCTCACTTTAAGCGTACTCTAGTATTTACTTTGATAAAATTTGCGCAAGGGATGCTCTACGAGGGCGGATTGAATGGAAATATTAATTTCGAAACTGATTGCGGTATTGTGAAATATTGTTTTCAGTTGATCCCCCCCCCTCGCATTTCAGAGCATACTAGCGCTATCCGGAAGGCCGCCGGGCTCCTACCTTGCCTCTTTTTCTTTTTTCTTTTCCTCTTTTTAGCCTCTTTTTAGCCTCTTTTTAGTCCCACCCGATTGGAGAAACTATACTAAAGTTGCATTCAAACTGCTTCCTACATTGCCAAATGTTTCGTTCTGAAATCTCATTTTGCAGCAGTTATCTGTGATTTTCTTCTGAATTTTCATTCTCACAATTATTACAGCTCTCGTTCCTGTTTCACTTACACGCCAAAAATTTATTTTCTGCTATCATTTCCTTCCAACCACCACATTAAGAAAATTTCATTTTTCGTTTTAAGAACATATATTAAAATTAGGGAAAAAACAGCTTAATCAACGGAAAGAGACATAAATTGAGTGCCTTAAGAATTCAAAAATCTACAACACTACGCAAAACCAAAGTAATATAAAGAATGCAGTATGCATAAGAAGAGGAGCAAGAGAGTGGACGAAAGATCATGTTTCATAACAAGTGAACAATTTTAGTTCGCGAAAAAAAGATGTTACCGTAATTCAGCATTCGTTAGAATTACTCGACTGCAATGTAGGTCAGCAAATCACGTCATCCGCAGAATGCCACATCAGTGCTGTGATTAGAAAGAATTTTTATTGACGGACGACGTCTCGGCCTTCTTCAAGTAGGACACGACGCTTTAGGCCAGCGAATGGATATGAGTCTGGCACAAAGTGGCGGGACTAAATTTTGGTCATTTCGGTCTTTGGAAGTATGAAAGGGGCCATCACGTACAATCAATAGGCTCGACGAAGACCGGCACTTGCTCGAGTTATTTCTACTTCCTCTGCAGTAATATACCATTTTTAATTGAATTTGGACACTTCTCGTATTGATTTGATTTGGAAACTATCGTCTTTGATTTTTTTAAAATCTTCATTGAATTGGAAAGTATTCATACTAAAGCGAGAACATTTATCTCTTTGCTACAGTCAGCAACATTGTACTTGAGCGTCGCTTTGAATTGCGTTTCTTCGTGCACTGCCCCTCTTAGAGAGTAAAAGACGAATTAATCATATCATTCTCGCGTTATTTAATACTATATACTAATTACAGCGTCATTTTGAGAAAAGGAAAAACCTGCAATCGAACTCATTTTATGACAAACACGTCAAATTTTTGTCTTTGCTCCTTAATTAAAGCAGTTCCCTACTCATGCTGTTCGACCGCTCAAAACGGCACGGCAAACGATCGAAAAGTGAATATACGAGGCCAATTCTCAAAGGCAAGAGATCAATCAATGACCCATTCGGGACATACACTTGGTAATAATACAACGATGACGCATCAACCACAACTATACGAGAGATTTCAGATAGCTAATTCATATTTCACACAACTTATATAATAAGTAGATGACTAAAAAAAGAGAGATTCATTTACGTCAATTTTCGCCTGGGCTCGTCTTAAACTGGTTCATGTTAAGCCAACTTATATCGACTGACTGTTAAGACATATTCCTATAGTTCTACTCACATGAAATATTTCACTATTGCTCTATTAACGCGCTACACAACATTAAATTGAATACTTTTAAAAACATAAAATTGTAAACAGTCGCACTACATTTCGATCACTATACAAACATGTTGACTTCATGGCACATTTACTTTTCCTACCCTTTTAACTCAATTTCTGTGCGAGCGATCGAAAGGAATAAGTTAGAGATGTACAATTTAACCGGAAAACTGCACTCTTTATCATTTTTTATATCTCAGCAACGGATAAATTTGCACGATCTTTAATTCGAGACTACATTTCTAAGCGTATGCAAAATATTATCCAAAAATCAACTAGTTGAGTCGCTTGTCATTTAGGTTGCAACCGATAACGTAAACGCAACAAAAACATGGAATTTCGTGGATATTCATCCCACTTTAGGAAAAGTCTTCGATTTGATCACTTAAGCGATCGACAACTGGACTCAATTCGACATGAAGTTTGGTCTTTCATTCGATGATACAGAGCCGGATCAATTTCTGATTCATATCATGGTATAATTCGTTCGGTCGATGATTCATAGCCAGATCAGTTTCTGATTCATATCACGCCGTACTATGCTCAGCCGGCGAGTACACGTTGCGACGGACGGAAATTAGTCCGTCTTTATCGAGATCGTGCGAAACTGCTCATGCCACGGAAGAACTAATACTTTGACTGAAAAATCGTCCATTCTTGTCTAATGAAAAATGGCCAGAGGATCCGCCCAGGCTGCATTCGAAATTATGAGAAGCTTTGTGGTACTTTGAGAACTATTTATGAATTGAACACATTTTTAGTCGGTTATTTTAACTAACTCTGTATCCCTAAGTTCTCTCGTAATTTGTATTCTGCAACACCAGCAAATCAAGCTTTCCCCGCGTCCCACATCCGTATAATATAGCAATAGCCTCCTCTCTTCCGCAACCGGAGCGTTTCAGGAGATCCTCGTAGATTTTCAACTAAACTTTATGCAACTGGAACGCAGACAATCTCAAAGCAAGGAATGTATCGTTGATAAGGACATCGTCAGGCCAACAGTGACATCAACCACTTTAGTACAACAGTACGGCGTCCGTCATTTGACTCTCCCGATCAGCGTATAACTGCCCCACTGAAGAGCAAAGATCGAAGTTAATTAAGTCCGCTCAGGTTCGTGTTACATCCGTCAGCTGACCGTTCGATTTTGTGACCTCTTTTAAAGGACAATATTTGCCTGTCTACTGCGCCTATAATTTACTAATTTCAATTATATCTTCGGTAAGAGGGAAACATTTCATTACTATTGCACCTACGGCTACCGGAGTTTATCAAGATTACGCCCCGGGGCGCTGACGAAAAAAAGGTGCTCTTTGGTGGTCACGTGAAATTCAAAATTACGCCCAGGGGCTTAATTTCGCGAAGGGCCTAAAAACGTAATGCAACATAGTATTGTTGAAATACCACCGTCAGCTACTATTTTACTATAGCAAGATAACGTTGAGCCGCGAAAGTTGACCATATTCACGCTAATTCGCAATTAAATGCAGTANTGAAAAATGCGCAAACAGTACTATTTTGTGCTGTCGTACGAACACTTTTAACTCCGAAATTACGCCCCGGGGCGAAATATCGAGAAGGCTTTCAAATTTACGCCCCCCGGGGCGTAAATTTGGGGGGGCGTAATTTCGAGAAAACCCGGTACTGCCAAAGACGCATTTAGCTGCTGCTTTAATTGGTCGACGAATGGCAAAAGCGGCCGAACATGGGTGTGAGTCACGATCTTACCATACAGCGCTAGTAAGTGAGTGAGAGTCATATCACGTTGCCATCAATTGGTAGAGTACAATTACTCTTAATTAGCAGACAATCAATCGTCTATTAATTAACCGATACTATAAATGGTGTGTACATAAATCAGCAATACGTCAATCCTACGAAAAAGTTAATGCCGTACGAGCAGATTGGCTAATTACCGGCGTTGCTCACATAAACAGCATTTGAAAATCGGAAAACATAGCATCATAATCTTTGCATCAAGATGTCAATTTGCAACACATATTACTTGCTTTATGCCATTCGCTAGGTTTGTGTCCAGATCGTCGTAGCTTGCGGCAGTAAATAAGTACTGGGGTCCCGAAGCGAGAGCCGATAACGCCGTCACATTCATATTTGGTCCCATTCCAACAATTGCGATCGTCGTTCCTTCGGCCTTGATTTCGTTAGCATAACGAATCGAACCCGTCAAATCGCTATTGTCACTGCAAAATTCTGGATATTAAAATTTAGAAGAATAAGCCAAATACCAATCTTCGACCGCGGGATTAATTACAAAACGCCAATTTTATTCATTCAACGAGAAAGGAAGTTGAAAATTGTTTTGTCATATTAAACTATCATAGGAAAGCCGTTTCAAAAATCAATATGATTCACTCGCTTATTTTACATGAAAGCAGAGTGAAAAATTGATATTATATTTTCACCGTTCTCAGTATTTAGAAAGATTAAAAAACCGATTGTGGAATGCGACTCTTACATACAATAAATCAAACAAGAAAAAAATCTCTATTATCGAAAGCTTTGACTTTTGTTACTTACACTTTCTTAAAAATCAGAGAGACATTAAAGTTTTGTTAATTTTAATCATGCTTTCAGAACGTTGAGCTAATAAAACTGAAAACTCTATGCAATGACCTAATAGTCTCGCTAGCTTCTGATCATATGCAATTTGAGAAAACGGTTAGGAAAATCTATGTTCGGTTGAAGCGATCGTCTTGCAACTGCCTCGTTTCAAAACATACTTCGGCATGAACGACAGAAACAGGACGAGGATACGATCAATTCCCACTCGAGCGCCACTCTTGTAAGCCTTCTGGTTTGTTATCCTCGGCGTTATGAGATAAAATACTCTGAAAACTCATTTTCACTCTGTTTTTAACAAGTAAACTGCTGAAATTCCTTAAACTGTGTTCATACTTCCAAAAATACGCTTGTGCTAACCGCAAAAATGGCTTCTTTGTTCGATATTTCAACAAGAAACGATAAGTAAAAGATGGTAACAAATTCTCATTATAGAAGCATAGACATAATATGTTTCTATAGAGCAATATTATGCTTGATATATCGAATAGCACGCGTGATTTTGGAAGTGTAAACAGGATCTTACGCTTCAAGCGCGTCTGGGCGCTGGCCTTTAATCGATTTCGAGCCATAAGCAAGCACATCGTGCTGCAAGTCTGCCAAGCTATGGATTTCATTGAAGCCATATGAAATCATATCATCGCTTTGCATCAGCGCCGGGACTACTTGCGTAAGGTTATGTCCAATGGTCCAATTCGCTAGCAAAACGTTCGCCACGAATTGCAACTCCTATAATGACTGTCGAACAAATCCTTCATCTCAAAGCTGGAGTTTTCACTCGGATGGCTCTCTTCCAATGAATTAAAAAATGAAGCTGATACTCAGCGTAAGGCACCAGTCGGCGCATGAGGGAGTAAAAATCGGGTATCTGGAGGGAGGGGTGCGCACCCTACTCCGTACACACACACACACACACACACACTCACCTTTGTCGAAATCAGTACTAGTATATTATCCTCAAAATAATAATGATAACTAGTACTGTTACGGTCATCTGGTTTACTAGTCTCTGACACAATAAACATGATTGCTCTTACCTTTTGAAAGTTTTCTTCTGTTCCGAGCGTTGAAAGGGCGTCCATACTTATAAATACATCGCGATTACATGGATAAGCGGCTAAACTACACGATATACTGAGGTAAGACGTT
>NIUQ01002762.1:0-20558 GCA_002796945.1 Plectus sambesii
TTTCAAATGAAAAAAGTCTCGTTGCGTTGAATAGCTCACAATTGAGAGATAAAACTTGTGAAGCAGTGGTTTCAATAAAAGATTTCTCGAGCTGATTACTGCGCATAGCTTCTCATTTTCACCGCGCGCTGCAGTCGCTCTGGTCTGTGGGCGTGGCTTGAGAGTAAGAGATCGCCTAACCACCGCGATAGTAGTAAACACACAAACATCCAACTAGTATCGTTGAACGTTCATCTTGTACTACGCTTAAGAAGATAGAAAGATGGAATATTTTAAAAGTATCTCATCTTTCAACGGCGACTGTGCGAACAAGAAAGTCATCATCTTATCCGGGATAACAGTCGCAACTACCATCTGTTTGTACACAAAATGTCGTGGTCACGACCGGAGAGCATTTTTGCGCGATGCCATTCGAAAAAGGCAAAGCGAACGCGAGGATCAACTAAGGAAGATTGCAAAGACGGTTGCTGTAACCGACAAACAAGAAACGGATCAGCGCGAAGCAATCCTCGCATTGTCCTTCCCTGAACTGTTTGGTGAGGCTGCATTTTGCAAATCGTCCATGGCACAGCCATAAAAACGAGTAAAAATTGAGGTGCTTATGTGTTCTCGTGAGATTTTTTGCATTTCCTCAAAAAATGCGCGAATACTACGCAATATTTTTTTGTGCAAATGATGTAAATTCATTCAAAGTCATATATTTTAACGTGCGAAGCGCCGGAAAGTCTCTCAATAGCAGGAATTAACATATCATTTTCAATTCAAAAAATCTCTCAGTTTGACTTAAAAAACGTTCGATTGTATAAGGGCAATGTCTAACTTGATACGAAGAACTCAATTTTAAGTAGAAACGGTACAAATACAAAAAGCTTAACGCGATTGCATTTTCAGAAGCGCTGCAGAATGAGACGTATAGCGCGCTTCAAGTACTGCACGCCTACCAAGAAAAGGCGCTAAAAGCTCATGCGATAACCAACTGCATCACGCAGTTTTTCCTAGAAGCGGAGGAGTGTGCTCGCCAGCTCGACCAAGCCTATGTAGGCAAGAAGAAACCGCCACTTTTCGGAATTCCGTTTAGTGTCAAAGAATCGATCAGTGTAAGGAAGCATTAAAATCTATTTTAAAAGATTAACCTGCCCTCTTCCCTAAAACAAATGCATTTGATCTCCAGGTGGACAAATCTCTCTCAAATCAAAACGTATGGCATCATGCATCTAAAATATTATTCATTTATAATTAGTTAAATGTATACCAAATTATATTCTGGTATCGATTTCGATCATTGAACAGCAAAATTGATCATTTATAATAAAAAATAAACTATTTAAAATGATATATCTATCGTTTCTGTGGACAGGTAAAATTGAAGCCTAAATGCAGGTGAAAGGATACGATTCGACGGCGGGATATTCGGCAAAGCTCGGCCATCCGGCAGACGAAGACGCGACGTGCGTAGCGGTGCTGCGCGCTTACGGCGCTGTTCCATTCGTGCAGACCAACGTTCCGCAGACACTGCTCAGCTACAACAACTCCAACCCGATCTACGGTCGGACAACGAATCCGTTCAACGTCAAGCGAACCTCTGGAGGCTCAAGCGGCGGCGAGGGTGCGCTCATCGGGTCGGGGGGCTCGCCGCTCGGGCTCGGCACTGACGTCGGCGGGAGCATCCGCATCCCCTCCCACTTCTGCGGCATCGCTGGCATCAAGCCAACCACCGGCCGCATCAGCCAACTGAACTCTGGCGCTTCCACGCCCGGCCGCCCCGTCATCCGCGCGTCAATCGGCCCGATGGCTCCCACCGTCGACGCCCTCATCGCCGCCTGCCGACTGCTCTTCAGCGACGCCGTCTTCGCCATCGATCAGCAAGTCGCGCCCATCCCCTTCAAGGACGACGTGCTCGCCGACTCCAAACCGCTCACCATCGGCTGGTTCGATACGGACGGCTACTTCGAGCCGACGCACTCTTGTAGGCGAGCGGTTCGCGAAGCCAAGCAAGCGCTCGAGCGTAGTGGACATAAACTCGTCCAGTGGACGCCGCCGAACGCCTTCGAAGCCTTCGAGATGGCCGTGGGCGCGCTGACCATGGACGGCGGCGACTACATAATGACTATGCTGTCGGACGAGTGCTCGATCGACGAACTGCTGGCGCCGCAGCTGTGGATATGGGGTTGGCCGAACTGGCTCAAGCGATGGCTGGCGCACTTGGTGCCACCGCGCATCGCGCAGATGTTACGCGCGCAGGCCACCACTCCGCAAGAACTGCGCCATCTGTACGCGCGCATCGAACAGTACCGCACGCACTTTGCGCAATCCATGCGAGACGCCGGGATCGATGCAATCCTTTGTCCTGCCTTCACAACCCCTTCCATTTCGCACGCTCTCGCGGGAGAAGTCCCTGGCAACATCACCTACACCGTCCGCTTCAACTTGCTCGATTACCCCGCTGGTATTGTCAAGGTGGGCAATGTGACCGCCGCCGATGAACAGACGACCGCTAACGAGTACCCCGAGTCGGATATATGGTATGTTAAAGTGAAGAAAGAAAATACGAATGGATCCCTTGGACTGCCCGTCGGTGTGCAAGTAGCAGCGGCGCCATTTCGCGAAGAAATCGTTCTCAAAATCATGAGAGACATTGAACAGAATTTGATGAAAGAGTAGGGAATATTAATAAGGGTATCAGTGAATGAGACGCAAAAGCTGTAAATTTAATAATTTCGCTATATTTTCCGTCACGCCATTTTGGCAGAGCATTAAACGCATCGTGCATTTATAAAATAATCAATAACGGCATTGTGTGTTCAGCCCCCCTCTGGATCCTCAACGCGATGAAACTACACTGTAACCAATCTGTCAGTACGAAACGTTTACCTAAAATGTATTCTGTGTATTGTTCTAAACTACTCTCCCCTGTTGTCTCTCTCGTCCATTAGCCAACATAAAGTGTTGCTATTTGATTTTAATTTATACCGATACAACGCAAGTGTGCTCAGTTGTGAAGGTACAAGAAGAAATATCGACCAACCTGTGCAATACATGCTCCAAGCCTCCGAACGGCCGCAGATGACATGTTACAACGGTCTGAAGCAATTCTTCGCAGTCAAAGTCGAAGCCTTCCATTTCCTTGACAGCCGCGGCCAACTGCTCGCGACCGCTCTTCAGCTCCTGCCAGCGGTTATCCGCGGCCAGCGAGAGACCACGTCCGTTGCGGAAACTAAACGACACTGTCTTATTGCTTATGTATCGATCAGGACCCAATTTCATACAACACGTGTAAATATGAAATTTAATAATATTTCCGCACTCTAATCACACATTCTGCAATTTCATTTTGCAATCTGCGAAATAGAATGTGATAAAAATGCAGAAATATACATTAGTTTCCCAATAATATCAGTTTCCTGTGCAAAATAAATCATATAAGATATATATTAAAAGGCGCAGAGCATAGTATTCTAGCTGAGCAGTCCACCGAACTACCCAAATAGCCTGCTTACATAAGTTTGATGTTTGGCAAGTTTCCTTGCTTCTCCATAAGCGTCTGTCGAACGAAGGCAGTCATCTCCCCGTCGATTTGGTGACGTTCAGCTTGGCTCACTTGCTCTGCCACCCATCCGTCGCATTCGCCAAACTAAACGAATTGATTAGAGGAATTAAAGAATATTCTAGAATGCGCCATACAGACCCCTAAATAAGTACACTTATACTGCATTAGGACACTTATTAAACCAATCATAACTAGCTGTGGTTTATTGTGAATATCCTTCTAATAAAACCCCTACAGCGTAATATCCTAGTGTATGCACATATAAGCGAGACTATATGCCAAAAACCAAAGTTAACTGACCTGTTCTTCCTTGACAAGTCGCTTTTCCTCGATAGCGGACAACTTGTTGGAGGCGCTGCGGAAGGCGGTGCAGCTTTCGGACAAGTACTGCTGACGACGAGCGGCGAGCTGATCGGGAAGTTGATCATCGGCACACGCGGCAGGCACCCCGCCCTCCTCTCGCTTCAGCAGCTCCATCAGGTTGTGCATCGCGTGGATCTGCTGCAGCGGATCCGTTCGGAACTTTTCCGCTCCCTCGTGCTCCTTGATCGAGCGCAGCGCTTGTCGGTAGTAATCCGCCGCGCTCGCCATCTCTCCCACCAACCATGCGCACCCCGCCAAACCTGAATGACCAGCTTTGCACTATATGTCATGGTGCACTCCAATCTGACACTTAAGCATTCGATTTCGTCAGCTTTACAGGCTATTAATATGCGTGATTTAGGGTAATTGAATGCGTAGTTTACGAAATCGAGTGCAAAAGTGACAAATTATTCGTAAAAATCTGCATATTCGCGTGCCGGCGCTTTGCAAAAGCAGTTTTGCAGCCTCGTATGATACTGATTTTTAGAAATGTAACACGCTTATGTTCTGCCAGAATGGCGTGAGGCGGACAATCATAAAGCTGAAGTGACAATAACAAACCGTTCAATCCTAGCACTATGCGCCGATGGCTTTCTTCGCATTCGCGCTTGGTCGATTTAACCATCTCCTCGAGCAACTCGGCCTGAGTGATATTGCTGGAAAGAATAAAGTAGAGAACAATGACATCGCTGTAGATTGAAATGCCGAACAGAAGAATACTCTCAATGCCTGCCGATCGCAGAAATGCCCGCCCCCTGTATTAGGGCTTAGGCTAAAATACTGTTCTAAGCCTATGCAAAATCCTAAGAGTGAAAACACTATTCAGTGGGGTGGCCGATGAAAAAACGACTGACCGCTTGACGCCCGTGAGAACGAGTCGGCCGTTGTTGCGGATGGTGGGATGGACGGTACAGCGCCGAAGGGACAGCAATGGTCTCATTAGCTCGTCGACCGCCTGACGACTCAACTCGAACAGTTTCAGCGAATAATCGTCGTAACGGCTGAACACCCGCGCCGCGTTCACGCTGCACACGTCGGCCGTCTGCCTGTAGAACTGTTCTTCAATTGGCGAAAACTGCAGCCATGTAGTTCGCTCCAACTGCACCGGGATGTTCAGCTAAATTTCGCGTTCAATATCTATCGCATCATGTTTGTACTATTTTCACTTTTTTAACATACTTTTCAAAGCAAAATGGGCGTTTCTGAAACAAATTTAACATGAATATTTTACTTTAGAAAACTTGTTCAATTGTACAAAATCATGTGAGAATAATATCACTATAGTTTCCGATTAACACTGAACTGCGTTAATTTTAGATTCATTTTATAAACTACATAATGATTTTGATTCGAAAAATGACCTGATCGTGAACATCAGCCTTCGTGTTGCGCCATAACATACGCGCCATCAAATCAAGCAGAGGAGTCCAATCCTTATTAATGTACGGCAGCCAAATCATCCGCTCCCACCACGCTTTCACGTAGTAAGGCTCCACGCCCAGGAATGTGATTAGACCGTGCAATTCTGAAATTTCGCTGTTAATTTATGACGCAATTTTGCAGTGTTGTTCGCATCAACAATTGTGGCTGTAGAGCCCATTACAAAATACTGCGCATCATAAATAAAATGTATTATATACAATTTCCATTTTAATCAAAATATTTAAAAATTAAATCAATATGAAAAATGTCCTTATAAAAGTGGAAATGGTATATTTCTGTATATGATGCTCAAGATTACTATATTAGGCAGATGTATAAAACTTCGCCAATACCTCCGATAGACTTGTGGATTGGTGTACCCGTCACGCACCACCGGTTGACGGCATTCAGCTCTAGACACATTGCGGCCGCCTGAGACGACGAGCTTTCCACCATCTGCGCTTCGTCTAAGCAAATCTGAAATAAGCTGCCGTATTAAAGCTGTACTAATATTACAAATACTGCGCTCATAAAGTCAGCTATCCTACACAAAGGTTCTGATCAGGTCAGAGTCAGAAATAGCCCTTTTAATCAGCGAGTAAAAATGCGACTTGTAGTCGCAAGTATCTTTATCTATAAAAATAAAGTGATAATTGAACGAGGCAAACTTTTTCAAAATTCATCACTATACATCACACACGTATAAATCAAAAATCGATTAAGACTCCTGACAATCACTCGTATTAATCACACAATTTTCCACAGAAACACCTACTCTCCAAAAGTTGACAGCAGTCAGAGGCGATGGAGCGATGCGGTAGACTTTCGGTCGACGAAGCGTCACTGAAAACTCAAAAATGAACAAATTGCGCTTTCTTCAGGACTAACTTCGCTCATTGAGATTGACAAAGTTGAGCTCGCCCCGCAGCGTTTCGTAGGAACAGATAACAACGTCACACTGAGCGAGATAAAGGGGGTGCTTGAATCCATCGACAGAGAGACCGCGATAAACCTATAAAGAGAACATGGTAAAATCTGGGAAGATGAAAGTGTGAACTAACGTCGATTTTGAAGTCCCGCCGACCGCCAACATGGCGCTTCAACTCTTCGTACCATTGATGGCATATCGTCGATGGCGAGACGATCAACGTCGCTTTGCCCGGGATCGGATCCTTAAAAATATCGATGATAGTAGGGGGCTTGTTTTTATCCTTATCTTTAGACATAAGAACTAGCGAACGAAGCCAGCCGTATATAACAAACTGACAGCGTACAATAAATTTTAAAAAGGCGTACTATCAAACAATCAGAAAATAACTACGCAAAAATGACATTCATTCCATACCCCCACGATCCTAATAATATTAGATGGAATACGAGAATGATATAAGAGAAAACGAGAATGACGTGCTAACCTGCGCGACGACGCACGTTGGACAAGTGTACAGTTCGTCATCGCTGGCGAAGAGATTCCATCCGACTTTCTCGCGAATGCTCCACTTTTTGCAACTGATGCACTGCACTTCGGCAACGCTGTGAGCCGGCTACAAATCAACGAATGTTGCTAGCAGAGAAGAGAGCAAATGCCAGCTTACTGCAGTCCGCCGGCGTTTGCTCGTCGAGGGCGCCTCTTTCGGCGCATCGTAGCAAATATATGCCGACATACGCTTTCTGTCCCTCCGCATTGGAGAACGCTGAAATGATCGAGAATAGGAAAAATTTGGCAGCAAGCCAAGTGATACCAGTCCCGCGCGTCCATCGACGGTCGCGACGACGTGCGAAATGAGTTCGTTGAGAACGCTCTCGATTTCGTTCTGATGGTGATCGGAAGAAGTTTGGTTGCTGATTGATTGCCGATCTCGAGGATTATTCAACATCACTGCGATCACCTCGACTGTTTTACCGAGTCCCATTTCATCCGCCAAAATCCCACCTGAATGAATAAGTTTAGTTACACGCAAGCAGAATGTGTCAGTGCACTGCTGTTATGTAGCCGACTTTGGTGTACACCGTATTAAATTCGTAAGACACCATTCTTAAGTATACACTCTTACTATTAAACTTAAAAACTCCCCTAATTACATCATTAATCATTTAGTTCTGAACTCCCGCTCAGAGCAAACTATGTAGCAGCAAAAAAGGCCTCTTTTTAGCCCCAACGCCATCAATACTCATAATCGATACTAGAAATTTACCAAAACTGAGAACTAAAATACTAACAGAAAAAACAATGTGGAGAGCAATTATTCCGATGAAAGCAAGAACGAGAGACAAAGAAATCTGCCCATTCGCCAAGAAAAAGACTGATTTTCACGACTTCAAACTAAAAACCTCCAAGCAAGCATTACCTGGAAGAATGGTGGGGTGACGAGGTTTATCAACAAGAAAGGAGCCGACGACGGGCGAGTAGTAAAAAGGCTCGCCGTTGGTCGGGGTGATGCGAGCAAATTTGTCGGCCAAAACCCACGGGCCGAAGGGGAGGCCGGGATTGTTCTCTCGCTCGATCATCCACTGAACCGCTTCTCGCTGGTACGGCCGAAGCAGAGGAACGAGATCGGCATGCTGTGGATCGCGGTTCGACAGCGGCGCTTTCACCTTCTTCCAGTGCTGCTTCAATGACGCGTAAAACTGCTCCAGACTCTCCCTGAACCATTCCTGAGTATCGAATCTGGGTATATTCCGCAATTGTTCGCTAAAGAAGAACGCCATCACGGCGTTGATGGAGTCGACCGCCGCCTGCGAGCCGAAGATGGCGTCTTGGTCGAAGGCGTTTCTCTGCACGCCGACAGCGATGCGAATACAGTGGGGCGACGCTGGAAAGGAAGACCACAGGGCGAACAACTTGGAGCATTTCTTCAGCGCCGGCAGGAGAAGCGACTGCTCGTCGGTGAAGCGAATGCGTGCGTACTTTCGTTCCACATTCTGCCGAGCGCGACGGCCGACTTTGACTTGAACAGCTTTCCCGGCGGCGATCAACCAGCCACACTCGTCCAGTGTTGGTTCCGGCGATGACCACGCCATCGTCAACTTTACCGCGTCTTCTTCCAAAAATGTACGAAAGTTCTTCGTCGCCGAATCGTTGCCAGCGAAGGAGAGTTCGAAAATGCCGAGATGGTGCGCGCACACTTCTTCTATCGGTGGCGCCAAGTTGACCGAAACGGAAATGCGCGCGTGGTCGCTCTGAAAGGACTCGCAGTCTTCCGTGTCTTCCGCATGTTTCTCATCGAGTTCGACGTTGCGCGACACTTCTCCCTCGTCGTTGTCGATCAGCAGTCCGTTATTATTCGCCTCGGCGCTCGACCAAGATTTCGCGACTTGCTCGTCTGCCGCCAATCGCGACGCTGCGACTTTCTTGCGCACCATGATTTATTGATCACGATGACTTGAATCACATGAAATAAGCTAGACTCTCCCTTCTAAATCAAGTTGAACTGTTTTTTTCGTTTCGTATAAACTGGCGGTAGAAGTTGCGAAACACAAACGAAAAGCGTCTCGCGCGCCGACATTGACGGTTCTTACGGTAGTATGATCGAAAATCGAATTTCTGCTTTAAAATATGCATGTGTTCAGAGAGGGCTGTCTGCCGCACCTTTCCGCGGTCTCCGATTTCCTCTAAGATGTTTTCAGGCATCAATAAAACTGATTTCGACGGAATACTTCTTATAAAAATATCCCTAACCTCAATCAGGCAACACCGCCACGCTTAAAAGTGTGATAAAGTGCACCGGTGAATCTTGTCAGCAGCTTCAAGAATCAACCACTCGAAACAGCTTTTAGACTTTATGAACTTACCTGATCAAACTTCGGCTTGGCCAACAAAACTCTGTTGGAACCAACATAGAGCGAGTTACTAAGATTCTCATTGAATTCATGAGATATACCGACTGAGCACAGTCGAATTCTAGACCGCATGAGCTCACTTCTACTTTGAGTGGAGTACCACATAACGGTTGTGCCATCAACTGCGCGCAAAAGTTGTAACTCTCAAACTGCGCAATTGAATTCGATGATCTACTGCTTAAAAATGTAAAATCGTGGTACACCTTCATCCACGAAATTTTTGAAACGAAACTTGATCGTTGTCTCGCAGTTTTAAAAAACTCAAAATAGCGGATTTAGTCTCTGGGTAGCTGCGTCCCCTTTGAAATGACCCGCTAACCTATTAAAAAATGCACTTTATTATGACGAAATTGCTGGTTCTAATGCTTATAAAAACTTCACTTTCGCTATTTTAGACTGAGCGTTGGAGACGACAACCGCTCACTTTTGTGTTCGCGTGTAGAGTAAAAAAAATGCAACACCTACAAGCGCGAAATAAACATGAACGCAATGGTGAGCGAACTATCAATATAGTAAATTGCATGCTGTGTTTACTGCTACCATCAAAAATTATATGTACCATGGAACGAATTTATTCTGGCCACTTTGAAATGAAAACGTTAGATAAGTTGGAATGACCAACTACAGTGGCGATCAAAAGTTTAAGACCGACCGACACATTTTCCCATTATTGCTGTCTGCAACTTTCAGGAAGCTTCTCACTGAATGATTTATAGGTCACCTTAAAGACCACATTCAGGCGATTTAAATGATATACAATTTCAACTGGATTGATTGCGTATCGTAATTACTGCACCACTTTAAGCTGTTCGGCTAGCACACGGTGCCCCAGGTTTGTACTAGCGTGTGATATTTTGTCTAATACTCAGTCAAGGGTGTTTTTTAAGTTTTAAATTTTTTCTCTTAATTTAAATAAAAATCCGCGCCTGGTAGGACTTAGAACTTTTCACGCCCATTTTAATGATACCCTGATGATAATTTAATACTACCTAGCTTTCGCCCCAGCTCTACCACCAGTTTCTGTATGGAGGCCCTATTTTTACATTTTTGCTTTTTCGATTTAATTCGAGTTCTAATTCAGCAAATGCTATGACACGCAATATTAAATTTGGAATCGAACGCTATTTTTACTTTACATTGACGTATATTTATAGCTGAGCATTTTGAACCACTAGTAAATTCACTGCTTTTAACCGTCTGAGGCACCGTGAGCAATGTGCGAGAGCAAAAGTTTAAGACCAATGAACATAAGCGTGCATTTGACATGCAATTCGATGATATAGCGTGAATTAGGTAATAGTTTAGTGTCTTAGTGCTATGACGTGATGTAAAATGAGCCTGCATGACCTAATTTGACACTCATTCAGCACTTTTTAGTATGGGGAAAGATCGTAGTGTTAGCCCTACAACACGCGCGCGCATTGCCCAGCTTCGAGAGCAGAACTTGACCTTTGCAAAGATCAGCAGCACGGTGAATGCAAGTCTAACAGCTTGCAAGCAGGCCTGGAAGCTCTATCAGCAGACGGGGCAGTTTGCTGATCGTCCTCGATCCGGCAGGCCACGAAAGAGTGATGAGCGATTAGACAGGCGAATCAAAAGGAAATCAGAAAATGATCGCAAGAAGACGGCGACGGACATTTCGAAAGATATTGCTGTTTCAGATGGCATTCAGTTATCGCGTCACACCATCAGCAGGCGTCTTCGGCAGTTCGGACTGTATGGACGCATTTCCAAGAAGAAACCGTTCGTGTCACTGAAGAACCGGAAGCGACGCCTAGCCTTTGCGAGAGCTCATATCGACTGGACTCCCGAGCAATGGTCCCGGGTGCTCTTTTCCGACGAAAAGAAGTTCAATAGGATCGGATCTGATGGGCGCATCTACGTAAGACGTCGAATCGGCGAGATATATGCTCCTCAGTGCTTACGCCCAACGGTTAAAGGTGGCGGTGGATCCGTTATGACCTGGGGATGCTTCTCCGCTTCTGGACCAGGTCCAATTCATCGCATTGTGGGTAAAATGGACGCCCAAATGTACGAGGGCATCATGGAGAACGTAATGATGCCATATGCCGACGACAACCTGCCGCTCAACTGGACATTCCAGCAGGACAACGATCCGAAACACACCGCGCGCAGGTTGCAGCGGTGGTTTGCGAGGAACCACATTCGTCTGTTAGACTGGCCCTCTCAGTCCCCGGACCTAAATCCGATAGAGAACCTGTGGGCTGATGTCCAGAAGTGTGTCCAAGCAAGAAAAGCGCGAAACCTGAACGAACTACTCCAGATTATTCAGGAATCGTGGGCCGCTTTAGCTCCTGACCGTTGCAAGCAACTAGTTAACTCTATGTCTAATCGTTGTCGTGAGGTTATCAAGTCTTTCGGTTATCCAACGCGATACTAGTGACGGTTGTTCTTGCTCGCTACTGAATTTGTTCGATTCGACTGAGTTTTGTTGAAAAAATTGATTGAAATTATCATTGGTCTTAAACTTTTGCTCTCGCACATTGCTAGCCGAACAGCTTAAAGTGGTGCAGTAATTACGATACGCAATCAATCCAGTTGAAATTGTATATCATTTAAATCGCCTGAATGTGGTCTTTAAGGTGACCTATAAATCATTCAGTGAGAAGCTTCCTGAAAGTTGCAGACAACAATAATGGGAAAATGTGTCGGTCGGTCTTAAACTTTTGATCGCCACTGTATATTCGAACGAACAATGTCGCTGAGAAGGATTATATTTCATAACCAAAAGAAGTTATTATACAATATTCTGAACACGAAGAGCAATAACACCAGCTTGCAAGCTCGAATTGTACAGAATTTCGATATAACTAAAAATTTGTTTAAAACTTTGTGCATTCGTCTAGCTGCCTCCATTAAAAGTGATTGAAATGGATTTTAAAGAGTTTTATTAATACCACCATCTTAAAGATTTTCTACTTTTCAGGCGCGTTTGACAAAGGGACGACAATGTTCATAAGGGCAGTCTTCAGGGAATGCAACAATCAAACTTGTGCCAGCGAGATCCGAAATACGAGGGCAGCATGCTGATCTTTCTTTGATGCATCGGCCCTGGTAAGTAACGTTCATCTAACTGTAGATGAGGAGGAAAGGAAAGGGCTTAAGGGCTACATGTGCAATGATGAATATTGTAGTTTGAAGTCGAGATCTGAATTATGGGCTTAGGATGGACTGGCTGGCTATCTCAATTGGACTGGCAGCACATTGTTGCAGCAACAGGTTGAACGGTGCCGTGAGTTTCATCAGTGGCGTATATTTGGACACGGGGTGAATTCAAAGATCGCCTTGTGCGCACAGGATAATTATAGAAGCTTTGAGTAGGTTACCGTTCGTATAGTACACCGCTACCCATTGACGGTTATAACCAGCAAATTGCTGATGCGCCATTTCGTTCTCATACGCGACGGCGCAGGGTTAAATGATGGCAGCGTCATATCGAAGGGATGCGTCATTGAATATTTTGAGTTGATGGCCTTGTTATGTGGCTATGTTACTAGTATCAGTCTTTTGATCATGGTGTTGAATCGGGACCAAGTGCAGATCCATCGTCCAGTCTTCCCTGCTCACTTCGATATCTCCAGATAAACTACGAAGTGCACTAGCCCACTTAGGAAGGAAACTAGGTTGTGTCGCACTTGGTTCCACTCCTTCAGAATAGCTAGTTCGAGGGAAATCTCGGCCTACGCACCAGTAATAAGGTTGACACTTGATGGAATAGCCGAGTTGGAGAGGTCTAATCCAATTGATTCGATCCTCGTGACAGAGCCAGTCGTTCGTAGCCTTGTTTTTCATCTGAGTCTTCATTTCTCTCATCTGTGATTTTGTGTACTGCCGTTAGAAATAGTGTCCTTTACCTTAGCCGCGATGATATGCACGGTAGCAGTGATTTTTTCACCTCTGCCATCGTTTTGCTGATTGATCACTTGTTGGTTCGGTTTCATCTGTTTGGCTTGTTTCGTGCCTAAATACCGCTTGATACTGCCGCTTCTCATTAGCTTGGATAGCGATATTCATTGTCTGGGCAAGGAAGACCGTTGACCTAATTGGACGCAGTTCTCATGTTGATAAATCATTAGTGATTTGTTTAAAACTTTGAGCACATAATTTTTAAAAGATGGACATTATTAGATAGTTTCATTTCCTTCTGACAGTCCAATTTTTCATTGGAGAAACGGATAGTTATATGAGAATGCTGAGTCTTTGATTTGCAATACCCTATTTGCCCCTAAATCACGTTTTGAGTAACCCGAAATTGTGACGACATAAATTTCATGACATTCTCATTTTCAATAATTCTTGAAATTTGCCATCTCAGCTGGGCCGACTTGCATATACCCTGCGTCCTCATCTCGTAATATTTAAAATTGGGGTGAGAGTGCAGGTGTATGAGGCCCCAATAGGGAGGGAAACCTCTGCTCAGCCAGTTTCCTGCACATGGAACTAGGAGAGAATTACTGGCAGTGGCACTAGTTGTTAGGATCGTTCTTCCAATACGGTAGCTGAGAAGTAGCGCTGATTTTAATGAGAGCTCGCATTCGTTTAGTTCACTCTTACAACGTAGGATCCTCTTCCAAATATCTGATCAAAAAGTGGGGATTTCTTTGTTGACCAGCTTTCTCGATTCGTTCTCGGTTCCTTTCGCTCAGTCGCCTGCTTTCATCCACTATTCCCTCATGTGCATCCGAAATAGTTATGGTCATGAGTGCTGGTAATTGCTGTGCTGTCAGGGCTAAATTTGCAGTCACTGACTCCTCATTAGGCTTCAGAATATTAGCATTCTCAACATCGTGGACATGAAGGTGTTGAATGCGTTCACATTTCTGGAGGTGATGTAGATATGCAGGATAGGTATCGTTCACGAAGAAATCGGTAGAAAGGAACAAATATTTGACGTTACTGTTTCTAATTTGGTCTGTAACTGACTGCCATGTTGCCAAATCAATAATGCATTCGTAGAATACCACAGTGTCGATTGCTGGGAGTGTTGCAATACCAGCTATTGTGCTGCTTTTCATTTCACATCCTCTGAATATCAGAGTATTGAGGGATGGACAATTTATGAATGACAGCTGAGAACTGACTGAGAATGTGCATCCTCCAACAACAGAACCTCCAAATTTGAGTGATTGGAGCTTGATCAAGTCGCTGAATGAGAGAACGTCATTCTGAATAGGGTGTTTCCACATCACAATTTCCATTTTTTCAACACTGCTGCATTTTTGCAAGTGTATCATGAATTTCGTATTGATATATCCTTCCCTAAATGCCATCCTGAGATATTTGACAGAACTGTTTCTAATTTGATTTGTAACTGACTGCCATGTTGTCAAATCAATATTGCATCCATCGAATTCCACAATGTCGATTGCTCGCAATGATGTAATACCAACGATTGTGCTGCTTTTCATTTCACAATGATTAAATATTAAATTTTTGAGGGACGGACAATTTGTGAATGACAGCTGAGAATTGGTTGAGAATGTGCATCCTTCCGATGAATATTCACCTCCAAATGTGAGTGAGTGGAGCTTGGTCAAGTTACTGAATGAGAGCAGGTCATTTTGACGAATTGTGTAACCCGAAACTGAAATATCCATTTTTTCAACATTGTTGCATTTTTGCAAGTGGATCAAGAATTCCTTGTTGAAATCTTTCCCAAATGTCAGCTGCAAGTATTTGACGTTACTGTTGCTAATTTGATCTGTAATTGCTTGCCATGCTGCCAAATCAATATTGCATAGATTGAATACCACAGTGTCGATTGCTGGCAGTGTTGCAATACCAACGATTGTGCTGCTTTTCATCTCACAATTTCGAAATATCAGATTTTCGAGGGATGAACAATTTGTGATGGACAGCTGAGAATTGGCTTCAAATTTGCATCCTCCAGAAAAAGGATCTCCAAATGAGAGTGATTGGAGCTTGATCAAGTCGCTGAATGAGAAAAGTGTTGGACTCGACATCTTGGATGTGATGTCTGATTTATTGTGTAGAGATGAATCATTCAACGTGTTTATATCATGGCTTGCTCTGTTCACTTCCACTAAATGCATGTTTTGCACGTTTATGCATTGTGAGATGAGCCAATTAAATAGAGTGTTGTTCAAGCCTGTCGATGTTATGAATGCATCGAATGTCATATCCAGTGCAATATCAGTGATTCTCTCGAAATAATATTTGCGTTTCTTTGCCTGTATTGGCATATTGTCGGATAAAGCGATTCGAAAAACAAACCTATCGAATTCATTCATACCATATTTCGTTGTATTTAATTTAGAATAAATTGATAACCATTCGCTTGTGGGATCATTTGAACAAAAGCAGTAGAATGCGGCTATAAATTCTTGGATGGTCCTGTGTGGAAAGAAAAACATCGTCACAAGTTTGAATGAATTGTCATGTTTCCTTTCTTTTCTCAGCAATCCAACCTGTTCAATAATAAGTGGCAGATTAAATTTTTCATGATCAGCCTCTTCAAATACATCCTTTTTTAAATTGAGCAATGCCATTTTGCCAAGCAAATGAAGCTGAGGAAATTGAAGATAATTATTTTGAATGCTTTTAAACTTGTCACTAGAGCCATTCTGATATCCAAAAAGAGCTGGCACATCTCGATTAGGAAAGTCTTGCTGGTGTCGGTCAATAAGCCACCATATTATATTTGAGTATAATTCCACTAATGTGCCATCAATGATTTTCGCATGAATAAGGCAAATGAAAGTAAGAAATAAAGGAGTTTCAGCGAGTTTGTTCAGGTTTTCGTTCCTCTGCAGTAAGTGATGCACTGCTTCCTTTCCTTTTTCACCAGTCCCCACTGTTGAATTAAAGTGATTGGCTATGTATTTGTCTTTCTGCTGCTCTGTTATAAATCCGAGTACATCAGCAAATACAAATCGTCCTTCACGTTCTCTAAGATTTGATAATGGGCCTTTTCTTGTGGTAATAACAATATCAAAGAATAATTCCTTGTTAATCGGTTTTCCAATAAGATAAGCGCTCAATTCTGAGCACTGTTTTTTCAATGACGATTCGTCATAACCATCCAGCAGTACCAAAATATGATTTTGTTGACAAAACTTCTTATCATTTAGCAAAAGTCTTAGAATTTCAATGTCCTTGCCGGTTAAATACTCCTCTAAGCCACCGAGCACCAAATCGGCTATGCTTATAAACGTCTTTTCACGCACTTCGCGAAACTCAAGGTACAAAACAAGGACATAATGTAGCAATTCTTGTTTTCCATTTGCCCACTCATAAGCCAGTCGTCGCATAAGGGTCGTTTTTCCAGTTGCTGGATCTCCTTCAATAATAAGCATTTTTACTTTGTCGAAGGCTCTCTTAAGCAGTTTTGCGTGATCTTCTGTTGCTTGTGAATCTTTCTTTTCTTCTTTTAGCGCCAGAGATACCCAGGTATTCTCAATGTCAAATGTAAACGGTAATGAGAAGGGATAAATTTTTTGAAATCTTGCCAAGTACATTTCTTTCAATGATTGCTGAATGCTGAAATAAGAGTAGTGGATGAAATCTCAATTAAAATATCATTAAAATGTAAACATATTAAAAGGAATGCTTAAGATATTTAGGAAGAAGGTCGACAATAACAATTTAATGAATTCAAATGGCAGCAAAAGTAAATAGCCTAAACAGCTCTCATATTTTTTAATAGTGCGTCATGGTATTGCATTTCAGATGTCAAATCTACAGGATATTTTAGGGTATCCTATTCACTTTTTCGTTCGGCCCGTGTTCGATGCAGTGCAACCAACAGAAAAGAACGAATTTTTTTAATGACGTCCACAGGTACTTCTAAATGAACTAATGTAAACATTAACTATAGTCTTTTTGCGTTATGCTGCTTTTGAACAGAGGTAAGAGGAGCCGTTAGAGTAACAATGGTACACAGTAGGGTTGAAGGAATCTCGAAAATCTTGTGATGCAATCAACTGTTATCAAGAATTTATCAAATTTTTCAGAGATCACTGATAATGCTATCCGTTCATAATTTTGCCAATTTTCAAAAGAATAAATTGTGCGGCATTCTTCTGGTCGCTCGAAACCACAATGAGCAATGAAGTAGCACTGTCATCATTGGATAACCCTCGCAATTTTTGTGCCTAACATTTAAAATTGGCAATTTTAGACGAGGTCAGTTCAGCTCGGTCCAGTCCAGCAGAAGGACTTGACAACTAGACCAAACTTGACCAAACTGACAACTTGCGGCCGACATACTAACAGGAATTGTTAATTTTACCTAGCAAACTACTGGTCCGGATCCGCCCTGATACGTAGCATGTATGACATGTCTAATCAAAATAACGCGTGTCTTATCTTTTCCAGCCTTGTGTGGATACTTTTACAAGATCGACTGCATCTGTTTTGAAAACAAAGTGGCTCTTTTATTTGGTATTACCTTGCTCTGTCTACCGATCCAGCTTACAGAGTGGCGCAATAAAAGAGGTTTGGCGATATTTTTTTTCGGAGGAGGAATCAAACCTTAACGTCTATTGGCCGATTGTAGCCCAAGGTCTGAAGTATCGATTTCTGCCGTCATCGTAAAATTTTCTCTTAGGGGTACTTCGTGAAATCTTACTGTAGCCCAAAAACAGCTTGGTGAAACGATACACCACATTTGGGCCTATAACTGTGCAACCCGAGAACGAATTTGGCTCAAACGTTGCACAATTGTTAAGCTGATACCTGGGAATAACGGGCCAAATGGGCTTTTGAATTGCGCTCCTGAAAAACAGTTATAGCCCCGCGAAGTTTTCCGATTTTTTCAGTCGACGATGGTGGTCCTCTTTGAGTGAAATTTGCGGTTGAATTTTACAGAGTTTTGCGAACAATTTTGGGTGCTCCAGGTGGGCCTATACCTGGGCAATCCGGAACAAAAAAGCTTTTACGCGATTTCCGCATTTTGGAAAATGCGACCATTGAATGCATGCGCAAATAACGGGCGTCAACGTGGGTGGTCTGTCTGACTCCAAAAATCGATATTGCTCAAATGAGGAAGTGGCTCAAAAACGTTTTTGCTTTCCATGGCCCAGATCATGAGATAACAGGAACACTAAAAACATCCAAGAAATTCCAAGAAATTTGACCAAAAGCCTTACATAGAGTGATTTTTTGTGAAAATTGCACTTCGTAAATTGGCCATAACTTTTTTTCAAGAAGCGCGATTTACAAGACCTTTTGGCTCGTTCTTTCCAGGTATCAGCTTAACAATTGTGCAAAGTTGAGCCAAATTCGTTCTCGGGTTGCACAGTTATTCGCCCAAATATGGTGTATCATTTTACAAAGTTGTTTTTGGGCTACAGTAAGACTTCACAGAGTATCCCTTAGAGAAAATTTTACAATGACGGCAGAAATCGATTCTTTAAATCTTGGGCTACAATCGGCCAATAGACGTCAAGGTTTGATTCCGCCTCCGAAAAATAATATCGTCAAATCTCTTTTTTTATGGGCCACCCCGTACTTCATTGGAATTAATACTGCGTGGTTAATGCAGATCTGCGACCTTCGAAATAAATATAGAGGGAACAACTGAATTTTTTGTAATATTCTTGGTCATTCCAGATTTTAGTGAGTCAAAACTGATATTTTTGATGTTTGATTAAAGTAAAATATGATTTTAATTTTGAGCTTAACAAGGAGCAAAACTTACTTATCCATATCTGAACTTCTGATTAAAAAAAACCATATGAAGAACGATATACATATAAACAACACAGTAACTGCAATGCCACATATTTTTTTCCATGAGCGTTTGAGGCACTGAAAGAAGGTAACGAAATATATTTTTATATACATGACGCTCAACATGAAGGCACGATGGCAGGCGCTATGTAAGGAAAGATGTTTTGTTTCCGCTAAAAATAAAATGAAACGCATGTCAGAATAGGTGAAACTTGGCTTTTGCCGTTTTTTGATATTCAATATTCAATATGGAGGTTGAAAATAGTATTTTTTGCTATTATGTAATAACTTTTATGAAGCGTAAAAGACAAAAGTTCTGCAGTGAAAAAGTTTGCTGTTGAGGTAGAATATATAAAGATGCGGAATGTGATGGTACTTAATTCTTCGCTGTGGTATTCTTTTTCCTTTGCCTGTTTTGCTACAGTCATGTATCAGTAAAATATTAATCAACAGAACTCTTATAAACCGAAAAGTGTAAAAGCTTGTCAAATAAAACCGCAAATTTTACTTATCGAAAATGCAATATATGATCTCAGTTAGTTATTAATAGTTTTAAATGTGGAAACTTAGTCATTTTGGTAGGCGTGCCAAAATCAGCGCTGATCAGGTTTAAACTTGATTCTGATCTTTAACCGTTGGAACACGTGTGTCGCCATTTTGGACGGTCTTCAGTAAATCAAGGTCGTTAATGACGTTGAAGGAACAGCACGAAATAAATTTTTTATTTCCGCACGTGCAGGAGCTACTAACTAGACTTAAGATCCGATTTTTCTAAGCATCGAGAAATTTGTTCAGAGCCTTGGCACAGTTGGCAAAGAGTTTTCGAATTTCGATCAAATTTTGCATGCTAGGATGTTTTAGGGTAGAACTACCGAAAATAATGTCGGAATTTTTCACAAAACTTTTCGCTTCGAGATATCGCGGGAAATTTAAATTTGCTTTCTGAAAACGTAGAATTGGTCAAAATCAATATTTCTATATATCAATCGATTGGAAATGATGAGAGGAATCCGATGGTTTGCTCAGATTCAAAATTGGTGCAAAATCTATAAAGTTATTCAAGAAAGAAATTTTGAATTTTGAAACTTTTTATTTTTCGAATTTTTCGGTCAAAACTTGTTCAGATGCCATAAGTTAAACTTACCCTAGGATTATAGCCCTGACTCTCGGCTATCGAATGGCATCATGAAAACTGGCAAAGTCATGCAGGCAGTGATCGCAAATTGAGCCTGAAGGTAGTGTATGCCAAATTTACCAAGAAAAGGGGTACAAGGAAATATGGCAAAACGCAACTGAAATCAAAGTTTCTATATACCATTCGACGGGGAATGACTAGGGCAATCTGACTATGTAAGTAGAATTGAGATTAGTGTGTAAGTTGAAAAGTTATGCAAAAAACAAAATAACGCGATTTTTGGCGTTTTTCTGCTTTTTTAACTTTTCGGTTTTTCGAATTTTTCGACCGAAACTTGTTCGGATGCCATAAGTTAAAGTTATCCTACGATTGAAGCCCGAAATCTGGGCTTTCCAACGGTGTCATAAAAAGTAACGAAGTCGTGCAGGCAGTGGTCGCAAATTGAGCTCGAAGTGACCCATCTTTCGAAGTTTTCATAATTTATGGTTAAAATCGTTTTAGTTTGTTCAAGTACTGTTGCTCTGTTTTTAAAGCATG